>LPNX010287809.1:0-54155 GCA_001517045.1 Pseudotsuga menziesii | reverse complement strand
CCACATGTACATGTATCCAAAACTATCCAAGCCACATGTACATGTAAGTGAAATGTCAATGTACATGTCTCCAAAAGTACATGTATCCAAAATTGTCCAATCCACATGTACACATGTATCGATATGTACATATCCCATAAGACACATCAAAACTCAAGCTTCCTCTTGTTCTTTCTTGAGCGTGATCCTATAGGCACAACTATAGGACCAGTGTGCATCTCTGGATCCTGCAAATTAAATATCAATTGTTAAATTCAATTAACTATGTACTAATACAATAGCTCAATAAAATACCATATCTAAATTAACTCAAAAATTATGAAAATGTTAATGGACATTGCATGAAACAATTGTTCATTAATGGACATCTCACCTCGGTGAGAGACTGTGACAAAGGGGATTGGGTTTCTTGTGTAGCAGATGGAGCTGTTGGTTGAACATGAATGATGGTCGCATCCATGGTCAAACCAGAGGGGGCAGGACCTAGTGGTGGTGGTGGCTACAATCACCAAATCTTGAAATAGTTAGAAATGTGCATGAATAAACAATAGACAACTATAACACACTATGTCTATATCATGTTCAAATAGTTGTACCTCTGTGTGACTTGTTGCCATTGTAGATGCAGCACTAACTGCTGCATCAACCATCCCTGCAAGGTTTTCAACAGTAAACTCTGACTCCTGATGCAGTAAACATGCAAATCAAGCATTAACAAAATATTTTATGCTCTGGATTTCAAGTTAACCAAGAAATATCATCGAAGGATATAAAAATTACCATGGTATCAGTATCTCCATGGTCGCGGACAACTTCACTCTTTCTAGGAGTAGGCCGTCTCATATACACTTGACCCTTGTTCACATATGGCCTATGAGGAGATACAACTCCATGAAATGGTCCAGGTGTTTCGGTACCAGCCTATAGTCAACAAGAGTTCATGTAGCTAGAAATGGATGATTCAACGAACATACATGTATTTAAAAAATGACATTTTTTAAATGTTTGAAATGTTTACCTCCATCGCTGCCGGCATAAAGCATCAACTGCAAGTTCACAAAATTAATATATTATCTCAAACTATACATATGTGTACAAAGAGGAAAATAAATGAAGAATTTATTACAATTAATCATATACATACATCACTCAAAAACCCGCTGAAGACAACATCTGATGAAAGACCATAGCATGGACGACCACATGATGTGCACTTGTGAGGCTCAAAAGTAGGATGAGAATGTGCTAATGGTGCTGCACTAGTAGATGGTCCTGTAGTAGATGGTCCTGCACCATAAGGACCTGGTGTATGTACCACACCAGGGACAGATGTCCCTTCCTCACCCATATGTTGAACCATAGTGCTATGGCGAACAACGGCCCGTGCCAAACTAAAAAATGCCTCACGTGTCTGTGGAATAACATGATGTATAGGTGGGACATCTGGCCTAGGAAACTGCCTGCGAGGTGCAGGGATAGGGCGATCAACGTCTCGAAGCCTGGCATTGGATCGGTTTTGGGGCATCCCCCCCACCGATCCCATGAAACGCCAATATATCAAAATAGTTTACGTGTTTACCCAACACGAACTCTACATACATCTTCCGAAGGAAGTACAACGGGATTTCCCTGTTGTTGTGTGGTGGCATATCAAAAACCATACACCATCTGTCCATCCAGTTATCAACAAATGGTTGATATGTGCACCACTCGATAGAGATATGTGGCCTATTTGCATTTGGGATTTCCCCCGTGCGAGGGTCCCTAAACAATGAAAATATATGCTCTTTGGTGATTTTCAACTTTTTTATTGCACTGTAGCTAAGCCCATCAGCGTACTCACGTCTTTTTCTTTCTCTATATGAAGTAATATCATATAGTATGTTGTTTGACAATGTGATAGTCTCAACAATTGCATCCAAAGTGGATGCAAGTGAACATCGAATCCTATCACCACCACTAAAAGAAGTACTCAAACCTCTCAACTGGGCAAGCTCAATCAATATTTCTGCATTGGGGTCCATAGCCGCAACTGCAATAAAAAAATCAATAAGAAAATATTTAGAAACGTATACATGGTATATAATGACATCTCTTCAAAATTGAAAATGTAAATTAAGGAAAACTCAAGTTACAAGCAATTTAATGGCATTCACTTACATACATTTAAAACGTAAAATTAGACATTTAACAATTAAATAATGAGTTTCGTTCAACTTCTTTCTAGAAGTTAAGGCACTTCTTCACCCTCATTGGTGACTTTTACATATATCAATTTTAAAATTATTTTCATTTACAAAATAGATTTAGCACTTCCACAATTTTGTTGTTCTATCAAAGTTTCAAGTTAGTTCAATTGGTAAGACATTTTCATACTATTTTTTTTAAGAGTTTTTTGGGGTCAAGCATTTTGTTAAAATAGCCTAGGGTTTACAACCTCTACCATCCACTAAGATGGGGAAGTATTGCTAAATTTCCTGTGCATGTTTTCATGTGAAAAACTCTAGTTCTATCTAAAATATACAATTCCAATACCTTAATAAAAGAACTAATAAAAAAATCCAAATCTTTTAAAATTACATCACTTATTTCTTCAACTATGTTTTTGAATTTTGTTACTCAAAATAAAAGGAAGTTTCTTTCTTCCATTAGTATAAATTACTTGTTATATTGATATTATGATATGTAAACTTTTATATATATAAAAGTAAAGTATTATATAGATTGACATTCTTTATATTCCATATAAATTTATGAAACATTTAAACTTATTTGAATTAAACAATATAAAATTTATATAAAAAAGTTCCAAATCCTTTAAAATTATTTAAATGGTTTCTGTAGTTATGTTTTTTTAATTTTGCTGCTCAAAATCAAACAAAGTTTCTTTGTCCCATCAAACATTAGCTTGGGAGTTGTTGGATTGATTATTTTATTAAAAAACACAATTATAGAGTAAAAATTGACCAAAAAAAAATGCATTGGGTGATTGAATTACCTTGTTGGATGACAATGCACAAGTGAAATCTCCTCCCCTCAACCTGAATCAGCTCCTGCAACAATCCCAAGCAGTGGTCTCACTCCAAAACGCTCCAATGGCCCTTCAATTTTGCGTTCTTGATTGTTAAAATGGGTCACGGGTTTTGGGCCTGTGTATTTAATTTATTTTTATGATTTACAAATCGCGTACGCGTTTTATAACTACATATCGTGAGTGCATTTTGTAGTTATATAACGCGTATGGGATATGGCTTCCTATCCTACATGTCCCATGACATGTGAGGCTCGGGTTGAACCATACCAAGTGCTATGTTAGGCTTGGGTTGATGTATTTTTTGGTAACATGATCTTGTTTTTGAAAACTAGGATTGCATCTTAAAGGTCCCTCATCTTCTTGCACTGACCCCTAGAACACTATGAAATTGAATATATTAATATGCAATTTATGAAGTTATATGAATATGTGAATAAGAAATTATACAATTTGCATAGAATTATGAATACATATATATGAATTCATACATGCACATACAATGTATAAAATTTTATGAATTAATTACAAAATTATATTTACATTCTAAATATTTAACATGTATATATATAAAGAACTGGAACACTATGAAATTGAATATATTGTGCAATATGAAATTATATGAGTATATGAATATGAAATTATATGAACTAGATCACTAGAAAAATGAAATTATATATATGAATATGAATTTGCATAACTTTTAAATTATACCAATATTGTTAACAATGATATTTGATTCTCCCATCATAGGTTGATTTGCAACTTCTTCTCCTCTCAAGATTGCTCTTTTTTTCCTCTTTTTTTTTCTATCTTTATCTCTTATTTATTCAGTGTTGCTTTGATTCCTAGAAAATATTTTACTTTGATGCTTCTTGCTTCCCATTGTGATCAAGATCAACAAACCAAATTCATACCTACAACAATATCTAAACACAATACTAAATTTTCATTAGAACACAAGCATTGTTTCAAATAGGTTAGTCAATTGTGAAGGATAAAATTAGTAACATTTTTATGTTTTATGTTTTATGTTTATATGGAATTTATTTAGGAATTCGGGTGGGAAATGAGGTTAGGACGGTAGTTGGAATGACATTAATGCCATCAATGCCTAAGTTCATTCCCTGACATTTTTGTATGATTTTTAACAAAAGCAGGACCTCGATCGAGGTCGTAGCTCGATCGAGGATTTATTAGACCCTCGATCGAGGATTTAATAAACCCTCGATCGAGCTTCCGTTAAAAACTCGATCGAGCTTCACACCTCAATCGATGGCTTGAAAAACAGACAAATAGCCCTCTTACAGGAAAATCAATGTTTCTATGTGTCTTCTAAGGGTGTCAAACCTGCCATTCATGGCACACAACTCAACGGAGTTCATACCGATATATTCATCATTGAATCCTCTATCCATTGAGGTATCATGCATTCGTTTTGGCATTCATATGTTTTTTTTAATTAGTTCTAGAACTTACACTTAGAAAACCTCACAACAACTTTAATGCAGCTCAAAGAAAAATCCGTAGGGTAAAAATACACATCCAAAAATTTCTTAAAAATTCATAGCCCACACATCGACGCATCCTCCTCAGAAGGGTATTTTGTTTTTTCAATTCTTGAAAACAGTGAAAAAAAACCTGGGATGGGCACACATGTGTATAAAATGATGTTGAAATTAGATGTGGTCACTTTCAAAAAATAATAAATAATTGTATATTGTGAAATAACTTAACAAAAAAATATGGAGACCACAGTGAATTTTGTGTAGATCATGCTCATATATATATATATTTTAATTATTAATGTAAGATTGAATTATTGGGGTTGGAAACGAGCCACTTATTAACTTCTTCAAATTTTTAAGGTCACATAATTCATTAAATTAAAATTTTCACGCATTAAATGACATCGGAATATTTTAAAAAAATATCATTGGCAAGCCAACATAATATTCTACAATTTGTTTTTTACTACAAGCCGAAATTCACATGACATATATATCCGTTTCGAGGGCTTCTATCTAGCACATGAGTAAAAAATCAGGTTTTCATCGCCAAATTTGGCCAAAAAGTGTTACCCACCTTCATGGAATCACCCACCACCATGTAATGCTAGTGATGTAAACATCCTTTGATGTGATACACCATTGAAATGTATATATTTTAGATATGGAACATCGCAGGTCATCAAGAAAGATGTGGCCCACACACCCACACATGAACAATGAATAATGAAACTACAAAGTAAACAAAAAAAGTTAATTTCATTTTAACTTGGGTGGTCAAAGATATAAATAAAGAGTAAAAAGTTTTTTTTGACATTATACATACCCTTATAAGGTTGATATGGTCATGTGATTTCAAACTCGACAACTCTTCGTCTGCAGTGAAGTATCATCATAGAGTATACCCATAATAATAAGGCACCTTCTCACAGAATATAACTTGATTTTCCAAATTAGGACCATATTTATTCAAAATCGATGGAACATCAACTTTTTTAAATGAAAAGGAGGGACCAGCATGACATCCAACTTGTGATTTTTTTTGGATGATATGTGATGCCACAAAGAACATAAAACATTTTAAAATATATGCATGGGATCTAGTAAGTGGGAAATCTTAAGATCCTCCCAATATGGGAGCTCATAAAATATCGATTTCCTTTTCATCCCTTTGAGCATTTTCTCAACATATTTATTGAATAATTCAGGATCATCAATCACAAGTTTCATAATTGAATCAAATGTATCTCCGTGTATCCCTTCTCCTTCTCTTTGTCATATTCCCTAATCTAGTCACTTGGTGTCATTATTTTAGGCCTTTGGGTTCTCTCTCGTTTACCATTGAAAGCAGATCTTTCTCTTCCATAAGAGTGTTTTTCTGGGAGAAAGACCCTAGAGAATTCATACACTAACTTTCACAGGTCTTTGGACCGCCTAGCCTTCATAAAAGGTCCACATCATTTACATCCATAATCACCTTTTGTTAGAAGACCTGTGATGTTGTAGTAAATAGAGCACATTAGTGTTGAGTATCAAGACAATCACATCGAATTAAATATGCCAAAAATTATTGCTTTGAATACAAGCAAATCAAACAACATATTTACTTGATCAAACTCCTAACCTCGGATAATCAGGTGTGGTGTAAGCACATATTCCATACAACATAAAACTCCTCTATGATGGGATGGGTCTTAAGACATCATATACATGTATCCCTTCCCATAATTCCTTGAATTCATCGATCAATGGTTGTAGGTAAACATTCATATTCTTCATTTGTCTTCTAATAGGCACTGTAAGAGACAACATAAGATGTTCATTATTCTTATACAACCATGGGGGAGTATTTTTATTGATCACTACTACAATCCAAACAATATAGATTCTATTTGGTTCAGAATATGGGTTGACACCATCAATGGCTATGCTCAATCGGAGGTCGCATACTTCATCCTCGAATTTATGGCACCATGTATCCTCTATATGCTTCATGTTTATTGAATTTGTTGGGATTCACATAAATCCTTCCTCACTTCAATGCAATGCATGCCATCCCTACAACATAGCCAATTCTTTGCAACAAAATATATTTTGAATCCTTGGGATTATAGGCACGTGCCTCAATATCTTATGAGGAGGACCACGTGCTTTAGCTTTGATATTCAATTATTTTATTTGTCATTCCCACATTTTGAAAATATCTCTTTGTATTCATATTCCCCTCTATATAGAATACAATCATTGGGACACACAAGATATAATATGTACTCAACACCCAACATTTTCAACATTTTATTTTCCTCTTCGCAACTACCTAGGAAAGACATTATCATTCAGAATTACCTTAAATTTGAATAACCTATAGTTAGTGGGAAATAAAAATGTATAATGTCATTTAACATTCATAAAATTGACCATTTTCAATGATGATTGTGTTACAAGATTCCTTAAATTATAATGTAGTTGATGTTCATTTACCTCAATATTGTTGATAAACATGTCTTTGACATGCCATAATTTGCTTTCAATTTCTACAGTAACATTGGTGTCCCCAACTATGTATAATTTCACTAACCAGTTTCAAAGAGAGGTGTGGCGGAAGCTGATTTAAGGATTTTGAAGAAGGCCTCAGTGATATGAGCATCATCGACTATCTAATTTTCCTGGAATTTATGTAACCACATTGCGTCCATGGCACTCCTTTTTCATAATAACTCATCCTTACCAACGTCTACTTCATTGCCTCCATAGCCAACATTTGAAGAAATACTATTACTATAGGCATTCCTAATTGTTTAGGATGAACACAGTGAAGATTGAATAGGTGGTTGATTCAACCATGCTTATGCTTATTATCCAAGTTGCGTTATTTTTTCATCCTTCTCTCAATTTGGCATTGTACTAGGATGCAATGGAAGATGGTAGGAAAGTCGTTCATCATCAAAATCTTGATTTCAAAAATATTGAACATTACATCGATGATGTTAGTAAGCACAATGCAATTGGTTCAATCTATCATTATACAAAAGAACGAGAATACTTTCCAATAGAAAATGTTAAGCTACAAACAATTTATAAAGCTAACGTTCAGTTTGAGTGATAAATTAACAACAATTCCACATCAATTATAAAAATTTAAAACTGACCAACACATTTTCAAATTGAAGTTATAATTAAATTAACGATTTATAAAAAATAATTTTAAATTGAGCAATACATTAACATGAATCCCATTGAAAATTAACAAATACAATTAATTAATTTTTTTTGTTTCACACCCCAAGGGAACGTCTAAGGGTAATCCCAATGCAAAGATTCTCTAATGAGCAGTTGATGTTCTACAAAAGTTATAGTTTATTAACAACTCGTCACCAAGATACATTCTACATATTGCATGCACAACAATAAATATGGACGCTTTCCTTTTCATAAATAACTCTTGGTCATTGAAGTGTTGCTCAAATGAAAAAATTGCATAAAATAAAGAGAAGCTAAAACTACTTATGAACCCTGCAATGTTTCCATTAGTGTGTGGACGTCCATCTATATATAACATGTTACTCTTGTTAAAGTTTCCAAAAACATAACCATTCATGCACATACTATACATGGAAATGTTATGCTTGTATTTAACAATATTCAAGTAGTTAGACCGACAATAAATGGGACCGCAACATGGAATAAATTCTAATGATTGTATGTGAGGAATGAGTACATGTTAAAGTATAAACAACCCAATATTTGTAGCATCTGTATTAGATTTAGAAATCATAAAACAATTACCACAAAAGGAGAATTCAGTTCCAACATCAGGCACAAGTAGAGAAAATGGTCAAGCACCATACAAAGTGAGGTTGTAAGAACTTTGATATTTACTTTGAAAATTCACATGAAGGGAAAAATCATCAATACCCTCCAACAATTGGATGGACCTTAGTGTGTAACTGGATCATTTTCCTCTCAACTCATGCAACTTTTTAAATTTTCTAGTAGAAATGCATTGGGTGGCATTCATATCATACTTTCGATCACTAAAACATTCAGTTGATTGAACATAAGGAGAGGGGTTCATCAATTTAGGATAAGACATAGGTGTTTTGTCCTCCAAATTTAAAAAAAAAAGAGCATAGGGAAGTTTTCTTGCGTGTCTTTTCTACATCACCTATTGGATTTTTTTACTGTAGTAGGGGGTATTAGACCATCAACATTGGGTAATATACCATTGGTGTAATGGGTGAGTGTGACATGCCAAGGATTATCCTTCAACACTTGACATTTTGAACAACAAAAAACTATTGGGGTGTCATAAAAGAGTTCTAGCTCACGATGAATTATTGTTGATAAACAAGGATTGCAAATTGAATATGGTATGTTACAATTTGAGGGGTAAAGTGGTTTCCCGTTTTCATCTACGAACTCATTGCGATATATTTTTCCTAATAAGAACGCATGACGTTTTGAAACTAGTGGATTTTCTTATGCATCTGAACCCGAACCTGAATCAGGATCCTGCAATAAAGAATAAATTGATATTCATATTCACATGGATAAGTAACATAAATTAAATAAATAGTCAAAATATAAATAAAACCTAAACTTACTAGGGATGGAAAGGGAGAACTCATCAAACTTTGAACAATATGGAATGAACTAGAATCTAAAGAATTGACCATTTGATACTACAAACTTTTTCTCTGCATTTGAGCTAAATCAACAATCAATCTATGTCTCTACATTCATATTTTTGTTTTCAAAAAATATATTACAATCGAACTTCCAATATAGTTTAGAAACCATTTTTGTAAGAATAAGGTGAGTTTAAGCAACATATATATATTATGAAATATTGTAATTGGTGTGGTTGAATACTAAAACAACTTTTTAGATGAATATATAATTTTAAGTCGACACATAAAACGAGACGATTTCTAAATTCAATCGGTGTGTCTATTCAAATATACATGCACTGGTGCGCTAACATCTATAAACAAACCAATGCTTAAAAATTATAAACACATCATGAAAGAACATCCAAAAAATCCCCCATAGTAGAAAATATTCGCTACATTTGGTAGTGGATATTTATACATACATTTTACAACTTATTTCATGCAAGTACGTTTCATAAATATAAGCGCACCAAGGCGTCCAAATTATTCACGCACCACGACATTCGATTCTTTTAAAATGGCTGAATTTCTTGTTGCTAGTTTTGCATTGAAATTCAAAGGTTGGGTGTGTCTCATATATTATTGCACCGGTGCGACAAGACCACAAATGCACCAAAATGAAGAAAATAAAAATTAAAAAAAATCGCACAAACTATTGTTGCCCTAAAGTGAAAAAAGGGAAGTTGTTTTAAGTTCAAAAACTAACTCTAAATAATGTTTAGAAGCAAAAAACCTAAACATTAATTCATTCTTTTATGAAAATTCCAAGGGAGAGTTTTGGAAGGAGTTTGGAGCAACTAGATTATTCCAAGGATCGAAATTTGTTAAGTATGGTGAATCAAACAAAACCCCGCATAGTAAAAATTTCAAGTGTGTAAATATTAGTGTTGATCTTATTATCTTATTTAAAGTTTAACTAGATTTAGAAAAAAAAACTTCATACTTACCTTCAATGTTGCAACCCTTATTTTCTCGCATCTTCTTTCGTTTTATGTGGCTGAATTTTTTTACGTTGGGGTTTAAATCTCTATTGTTATACACACTTACAATCTCACCTTTTAGGTAGTTTAGATTTGTTGAGCTTGTGATTATATACAAAACGTGTAGGGTGAGGTGGGGCCACTTTTTGGGTCGAATCCATAACCATGTTGGCCTTGTTAAGTTTTTTTTTTCTTTTTTTTAATTTTCAATAAAAAGATGCATGTGTTAATATCAATGCATTTGTATTATAGTAATGCATTTGCGTGGGTATAAATAAAGCACACCATATATGATATGCGACACATGATGTATTATTTAATAAAAACACAAAAACCATGTTTTCGTTTGTTGGTTCTCTATTCGCGGTGCGTTTATACGAACATCATGCCGCTAATGGAAAGAACACATCATTCTTTATTTTCATAAAACGTTAAATAATTTTCAATCGATGTCGGTAAACCTGTTTTTATATATTGCATTGATGCGTCTATATACATACACTCATCGGTGTGTGTTATGTGATAAAGTGCATCGAGATTAGACTTGTTTTCTATTTTGAAGTTCTGTAATTTATTTGTATAATATATTGATAGCTTCTTTTTAAAATTTTCTAAGTGTTTTATTCATGGAAAATGCATGGTATGAGTTCAATGAACAACAACTTTAGTCAACATGATGGGAGAACATCCAGAATTATGAAGAAGGAAAGTGATTTTAATTAATTTGAGTATTTAAATTAATTTTTTTGAATTATTTGTAAATTTAACTAATATGTATTGGTTAATGTGTGACATGAAGATCCAAAAAATGAGAATCTTGATAAGATCTTTAACAATCTAAGTAGAGAAGAGCATAAAACATTGATGAAAAAGTTGTAGAGGGATGAATCGAGTGAATAAAAAATAATTCATATGAATTATTTATTCAAATTTGAGTAATAATGTAGGTAAGAATATTCAATAAATGTTGCAAATAATATAATTCAAATATGTTGAATGTTATGCAGGGGATAACAACAACATAAGTCAGTTTCATCATAAGAAAAAAAATTGGAAGATGCAAATGATGATGAGTTGGTCCTTAACTCATGTGGAGTGGTGTTGGAAGTTAATAGAATTTTTTTTTACAATATTATGAGGGATACAGTGGAAAGAATGTATATGTACTTTTCACTTACAATACAGAAACCAATCAAATTATTCAAAAAATCAGGTCATATGTAAACTACAAGAGGTGTTCCCATAGCAATGGTCAATGAGACATGTCATACTTGCAATAGCAAAACCATACAACAACAAAAAATAATAATTCAAAAAGTAATATTCCTAAACATGTTCATGTAGTAGATGTATTTATAACTACTATAAAGCATCATTTCTTCAATAATTTTAATTCTGCTATATTTATTTTTTGTATCAACAAAAAATTGTTTAATGTCATTTTACATTTCGAGGAAGGTTATGGAAAACCCAAAAGATGAACGATTTGATATGTTAAATGTGCTAGTAGGGATATCCAAAAAAGTGTACAACGAGATGGTCAAGGAAATTGACATAACTACTTCACGAGAGGAACCATCTCAAGAAAAAAATTATTTTTATGTTTGCAAGTGGAAGTTGAAGAAGAGGAAAATAATTGAGCCAATTAAAAAAACATTCAACCAAATAACCCAATTGATGCAAGTGTCTTGAGCACCAATAATAGTTCCAGTGAAGAATGATGATCCGTATTTAATTTTGATGTTAACACGGGCTATTGTAGCTTGATGTATATTTTGAAATAATTGTCTGTGAAAATCAGACATTTTGTATAATAATGTAGTGGACATACTCTCCGAGTTGAAAAAAAAGGGTTACCAATAGGTGTAACAATTGCATGCATGTGACATTTTGATTATTGTTATCTCTATGTTGTTTTATTTTGTATGAAAAAAACACTCTTATTGATATATAATAAAATAGACTTTTTTTATTGCATTCTTCAATGTTATTGTCAAATGTTACATGTCAAATGGTACATTGGTAATTAAATGTATGTATGATTAAATATTACAATAGATGCTTTCGGCTACGATATAAAAAATTAATCCAATCAAACACAATAATTAAAATTGAAATTAATAGTACTATAAAATCAATCTTTCAATTTTAGATAAATAATGAAATTAATATATATATTTGACTTCAATGTTAGTAGTCATTTTTCAATAATAATATGTGGTGCTTTTGATAATTGATGTAGCACAAGTGCTTTTATTCGAACACTATGCACAAGCGTGTTTATGTAAACAAAATCCATCACACTCAATTGTAAATTAAATGCACCATTATATTTTAAAAATAAGAATGTCCACGTGGCAGATGGCTTATTTGGTGTGTTTTCAATTGTTTATCGCATCGGTGCATGTAAATGGTTTATACACACTAAGAACTATCAAAGCTTATACAAGCATGTGCTTTTTTGTGTTTAAGTGTGCCGGTGTGTTTGAGTTCCTTAAATTCACCCGGTTATTTTGATATTTTGTAAGCGTTGGTGTGTTTAACAATTAAATGCATTAACACGCTTTGATAAATGGAAAACATTGGTAAAGTGTAAAAATAATAAAAATATTATGGTGCATATGATGTAACATATCACATTGGTGTGTTTATGTTGTACGCAATCACTAGTGAGTATAATCGATACTCAAGCAACAACGTGTTTGACAATAAAATGCATCGGTGCTCTCTGATACATGGACAACACCGCAAAGTTTAAAATAATAAAAATTGTCTGGTGCGTATAATGTAAGATATTGCATCAATGCATTTAAGTTGTATGTAAGCACTGATGCATATAATCTATATTATGCATATAAAAACTTTTATGCGTATGCTTGCATATATGGAAGCGTCTTTCCTCTATGCATTTATGTATATGTGCGCGCATATACAAAAGGAGCCTTTGTATATGGAAGGTGCGTTCGTTTATGCGTGCAGATACATAGAAGAGCCTTATGTACCTTCGCCTTGAAGCGTGCATATATGGAAGAGCTTCCATCCATGCACCTTGAAGTGCACATATACAGAAACCCATTGTGTTTGGTTGCCTTTGGTTAGCCATGGTTGTCTATGGTTGACCATGTTTGATAATATTTACTTGTGGATTAGTAAGGTTGACTATGATGACCAAGGTTGACTATGATTTATGATGATCAACTATCGTTCACAAGTCTAACCATGTTTGATAACAATGCTTTATTCTACTCTACATTTTTTCCATTGAGGAGGTAAGCCGCAAAGTGAATGGTTGATTTTGTCATATATATATATGTGTGTGTGTGTGTGTGTGTGTGTGTGCGCGCGTGTTCATTGTGATGTTTATCAAGAGTTTTGTCCCAACATTAAATTCCTCAATGGTAATGTCACATTCTAACATTAATCTTGTCTTACTTTAAGGGTTATGTCACATTGAGTTTGGTTCATTATTATTGGCCATGGTTGAATGTGGTTGACTATGATTGTATGGTTGGCCATGGTTGAATGTGGTTGACCCTAGTTGGCCATGTTGAAAATTATTGAACATAATGACCATGTTCACTATGGTTTACTATGTTCTCTACAAGTAATTTTTTTCACTTTGATATTTGTAATCAATAAATTTACACATCACAAACATTGAAAATAAAGTAATTAAGTGCATCCACATTCATATGTTTGAGCTTATAATTAGATACAGCTATAAATTTACACATCACAAACATTGAAAATAAAGTAATTAAGTGCATCCACATTCATATGTTTGAGCTTATAATTAGATACAGCTATTACCACAAGTTAGGATTGTAATATTAATACATTAAATATATATAAAAACTTGTTAAAAATGAAAAACTAGAAACAAGAAAACTTTGAAGTGTCAGTGGAGAATCAATATTACACATATAGCTTGCAATTAAATTTCACTATTGCTGAATTGTGTAAATCATTAGATAGAAGGTGACTGTTGAAGAATGCAGTTCGAACAAATTCCATATTCATTTACTTTGGAGCTATTCTTCATATGTTGCTCCATATTTGGTTATTCGGTTGCTGTTTCACAATATCTAGGGGATAATATTTCTTTTAAGTGCAGATCATGTACAATATTTTGATGAAATTTCAAAAGATTTTAGGTGCACTATATGTGCAGTTTAACAGCATTCTGCATATGATATCAACTGCAAATATAGAATCGAAACCTCTCTTCTGATGTTACATTATTGACACGATGCTCCCGCATTGGAACTTGTAGAAGGCCATTAGTATTCTCGTTGCGCCATAGCAACATATTTGCAGATTCCAGGCTGTGCTTTTTCACTATTCATTACACAAATTTGAAAACTCAAACACTTCCTTCCCTCGCTTGTATGTTACAATGGACTGTATTGGTAGTTTTATATTGACGTACAATCCATACCTAAATCACTTTTAACATAGCTGACTTGAAGGCTTATCAATGTACTTTTTCAGAAAGTTGTATATCGTTCTACCAAAGTTCCTATGATATGGTAAAAACTGTAAACCAGTCAAAACAAATAGGTGGAACTTCCACTCCTGATTTTTCAATTTTTCCAAACGAAAACTTAAAGCCTCTTAATTAAATGCCTAGACTTGAGCTTCATACATTAATTTTGGAGAATAAAACAAATATTTTTCTTCATACATTAACGATGGAGAATAAAACAAATATTTTTCTTCATACATTAACGATGGAGAATAAAACAAATATTTTTCATACATGGACACTTCAAGATCTACTGTGTATTTAATAATCTTACATGTTTCCAAGGGTTTCTCCAAAAGTGAAAGCAATTCCAAGAAAGAAGAGATAAGATATAAATCCCAAAGGTTCAAACCCCTGAAATGTAGAGCCTATATGTATATCTGTGTATTAAGCAAATCTTCAATCGGAATCATGGATGGTTGTTTATCATAAATGGTCGGAGTTTATGGATAGACGGAAAGGAGATTTAAGTTGAGTCATGAGATTCTATACTTGTGGCTTCAGGCTGCTGATGGGAATAACAGCTCCCAGAAAGCTTTGGAGAACTCTTCATTCCTGCACGGCTGGAACAAACCTTCCAAACTTCAACAGGGTCTGGGATCAAGCTGTTGCTGGACGATGTACTGTTTCTGTCCGGAAAACTCATACTGCAATTAGAGTGAACGTTAACTACCACGCTTCAACTGTGAAGTGCTCGACCATATCTAGCTCACTTTTAGGGTTCGTTTAGAATCACTGTTCTCTTTCGTTCTCTCCCGGGCCCTCTCCCTCGCTTTGGATCTAAGCTCAACTTTTTCTTTGGGATTTATTAATCCCTTCACAGGTCTGGCGGTTATCAATGCGGAATCCCTTGATTGCTCAGCATCCACATTACTGTGCGGGAGAGAGTTAATGCTTTCTCTGGAGCCTTTTCTGCTCAATGACGGGGCCACTTGTTGGTTATATAATTGTAACTCCGACCTACAAAGATATTGTGTACTTTGCAAGTTATCAATATCAGAACAAAACGGCCATTGATCATTTTCGTGTTCCCATTCCAATCCAAAATCGCTGGCATCGAAGCAGGCATTGATCAGGTCTGAATCGTGGACTACTCCGGTTTTCGAGTCGTGTAGATAGTCGTGAAAATGAAAGAGTTCTGGTAATCCGTCGATTGCAGACTGGGACTGATTAAGAAGCCATTCTACTGATTTACTGGGCTGCTCAAAGCCAAGTCTATGATGCAGTTCAAAAAACTTACTGGCCGTCTCCGGTGATAATCTTATTCTTCGATCTCTTATTCCTTTTGATGTCAACACTTTACTCCGAGACGCGTCCATTCTGTTCCCTTCTCTTCTCTCTGAAATACCACCAATCCACGTTAAAATATGAATGTAAAATCATTTTCATTGAAATAACATGTGCTCTTATGTAAACCCTAGGAATAACATATGGTTTTATGCGAACCCTAGGAATGTAATCAACCATTCAAAACAAGTACTTATTTTAGATCTTCTCACACACAGCCCGCCTTTTCAGAATCTCATAAATAGAAAGGAGTTATATTTTAAGGTATATCTCGTTTTATGATCTGTTCCAACTTTCTTCCGCTGCAATCAATCAAAGGATATATAATGACTTTGCCAGACTGAGCCTACACAACGTAGCTATGGGGAACCTGTGTTTACCCCAGCACAGATCAAATCGTGTATTTGGCTCTCAAAGTCTTCATATCCAGCAGGATCTTACTATTTACAGAGCGTATTCATTTTTTGAAATCTCAGTTTAGAGCAGAGGAAGTCATCATGAGCTCACTTACCTTAAGGATCCAAGAAGACCAGCGATTCAGACACAAAATTATGTGACAACCAAGACTTGTATGGAGAAAGCAAACAAATGTAGCTTGCTGCCTGCAAAAAAAGAGTAAAAGCAGTGAGAACTATCCACCTACTCACTGGATTTATCGTTGGTCATGTTATCTAGGTAGGTATGAAGCCTTGGATTCATGCAGCTTAGCCTCACTCCCGATAAACTCAGACAATCCATGGTGTCCTGAAAGGAATCGATCCAGAGCCTTCCTGTCCTGAAGGCTACGTACAAATTACAGTCCGAGGAAGAAATGGGCGACCAAATTACCCTAACTGCAATAATTATTATTCAGATTCAGATTACAGAACAACTGCAACTTGCCAATCTCCGAAACAGAACAAGTGCAACTTGTCAATGTAGGTATTACACAACACATCTGAAAAAATATGATATGTACATGGACCACCTGCAAGGAGCACCTTTCAATCTGTTAGTTAACGCCAGTACTCTCGGTTTGTGCCCAGGTTGTACACATTTCAATTAAAAAATAAGCAACGTACCAAATTGTGTTGATGGTCGTCCAAATCCAATTTAGTGACTTTGAAAAAAATAAAAAAGGTTGTTATTGGAAATTCTTACTATGAACGTCCCATAGCCAGCAGAAGGTCTCTCCAATGGTCAGATTCAAATATCACAGCACCCTACCCTGTCTCTATGGCATCACCCTGGTTTTTTTTTGGTCATTTTGAAAACTATTCGAAAATTACAATTTCAACCATTACAGAAATTACAATTTTTTTTTACGAGAACCAATTCTCAAACTACCCAAATCGTCCACATCAAATCACAATGAAAAATAAGATTTCAAAGATTTTGGTTGTTACTTGTACTCTTCCCTGTCCCCATTCCATCAGGTTGAAATTACTTGCATAATTGCATTACCTTTGAAATGGAGGAGCACCTACCCCTCCTCCTGTCACATCAGTTGGAGGGGTACCCTACCCCTTCTCCCGTCAAATCAGATGTCTTTCTGAGCATCGGGTAACAAAAATCCCCCCACCCGCTGGCGCCTAACGCCCATAGAAAAATGAAGTACACATTGTATAAAAATGAAAACCAAATCTACAATCATTAAATTGTACATGTAATCGCATTTAAACATCATTTTTTTTAACTTTAAACATAACCAAATCTACGATCAATTAACCCAATCTAAACAAATCTACGATCAAATTTAATCTTTCAAAAAAATTAAGTAAAACCAAATATACGATCGAATTTGAATGGTTTAAATTGTACATATAGTAACATTTTTTTTAAATATTAAGGAAAACGAAATCTACGGTCAAATTTAAATTGTACATGTAGTCCCTTTGATTGTTTTAAACATTCATGTTATATTACATTTTTTACAATCGAAAAATTAAAGCTTATTATTGTACTCTTCCAAGTGGTACTAATAATTTTAAAGTTAGGAAAGGTAGCATAAGATTACTGTGGTACTTACTCGCGCATTTGCGTGAATGGGGGTCTTCCAATGGGGTGGCAGCATCTTAGGGTTTCAGTGGCATGGCTTCATGGTGGGCTAGGATTACAGTGCTGCGGCGCTTGGGCAAAGGCGGGGTCTCTACAGTGGGTTGTCGACGTCTTTATGGTATTTGGTTGCTGCTTGGCTTGGTGCCTCATGTCTCTCCGCTAAGCTTATGCAATGCTCGTTTCCCTTCAGTTTTGGTAGCCTGTCCTTGGGTTTGGTTGACCCTGTATTTTGTGGCTGATTTTTGGGGGTTTGTCACCTTTTTATGTTGTTTTTGGCTCCTGCATGCGGGATCACAGTGATGCCCTTGACCCTTGTTTGCGATTGCTGACGGTCAATGGTGGGTCGCTTCTCTGATTTTGTTGTCACGTCTCTAGTATGCGAACACGAGCGACTTACAAACCTCAACTTTCCAGGTGCTGCGGGTTTCTGGAGCCGAGGCCTTTGGTGCCATTGGAGCTTCTTTTTGCACTGTTGGTCTAACTGCTGAGGTGCTCCTGGGTAAGCTCTTGTGGCCTTTTGTTGTCTTGTCTCTATATTTCTCAACAAGTGGTCTTTTGTTTTTTCCGGTCTGTATTTGTCGATCTGCACATGGATTCCCTCCCCTATGTCAGGGGACTAATACCAACCATGTAATAAAAAAGTGGGAATATGTCAAATTTTGGTGATAAGGTTTGGTTGGTTACCTTTTCTTTCGGTCGGCTGTGAGTTGCATGGGATTTTTACGATGTCTAGTCATTCTTTGATATCGGGGTCTTGATTACTTGATATTTTTTGGTTTCTTTGTCCCAATCTAAGTTTCTGACTTGACTTTGAAACCTGGTGGTGGGTTAGAGTTAAGTCTGTCGTATCTGCTTCGTGTTTTTGGGCATCGGTTGGGTTGGGTCTCGAACTGAGATTGGGTCTCATTCTTTGCTTTTAGCCGACCTTCGGGGGGTTTGTTGGTTGACTAGTAGTTGGAAGTGGTTTTGAGTCCTTTATGTTGCTCTCTGCATGGTTGGTTTGCGTTGTCTGAGTCACGAGCTCAGTGGGCCTGACACCTTCTGTGCTGGTGGGTGTTATTTCTTCAGTGTATTGTAGGGTCGTGGGCCCATGGAGGGCCTCTCTCGTGCCTGGTCTAAGCATCATGGGAAGACTGTTAAAGCCCAAGAGGAAAACCTCCGTTATGTCCTCGGTCGTGATGTGTATATGGATAAGGTCGGTTCTTTGTGTAGCAGGGCTTTAATCAGCAAATTGGAATACTACAGCTTAGGGAAGAAAGAGTGTGTAGATTGGGTGATGACCCACTGGAAACCCATCTTGACTTATCTCTTGACTATGAGCCTCTTGGTGAAAGGATGGTTAGTGTTTGTCTTATTAGAAGATGTGCATGCCACCTTGATCTTAAACTCTCTTTGGAAGGTGGGGAATGGTTCCCTTGTACTGAACCCGTGGCACTCGACCTTCGATCCTCTGTGGGAAAGAGTTGTCAAAAGGCACCTTTGGGTGCTGCTACCTGCTTTGCCCTTCCCTCTTTGGAGTAGGGATTTTCTTGAAGGCCTAGCGAACACCATTGGACACTTTGTCGCAGTTAATGATGACTTTCAGTTGATTTTTTATAAGCGCATGGCACAGGCACTGGTTGAGATGGACATCTCTAGAGGTCTTCGGGCGGATATTGACATCCTTTGCAACGAAACAACCATCTGTCAAAGGTTGGACTACCTCCATGTCCCTTTTAGGTGCAACCGCTGTCATGTCGTCAGCCATCTCAGATGTTCCTGCCCGATCCTCCTTCATGGTACTAGTTCCTTGACCTATTCTGATGAGTCAAGGTCTCCGAGCTGTGACGATCCGTCCTTAATGGACTCTCCTCCTCTTGCACCTGATATCCCGGTGACCACCTCGGATGGTCTGTATAATTCATATTCCCCCTCAATATTTGATGACATTACTAAGGGTGAATTGTTGCTCATACAGGATGTAAAGGCTTGTGCCTTGGCTTCAAAACTTTATGCTGTTAAGCCTGTGGTTTCCTGCCCTTCTAGTTCCCTGCCTAGTCAGGTTTCCTCTCTCCCGTCTATGGAGCCGGCAACACCCTCTTCTTCTCCTCTTGAGAGATTCTTGTGGGGGGACGAAGCTCCCCTCTTCACTTTAGAGGATTTCCCACCTTTGGTAGGGGTGTAGCCTGTGCCTTCTCCTTTGCGTCCTCTTGATAGTCCTTGCTCCTCCCTAGCTTTCTTGGATCCCGCACTCATGAAGTCTCTCTCCTTTTTTTCTGCTAAGTCTCCTCTCTCACCTTCTACCCTCCCACTTGAATCCATTCGCTTTGAAAATCTTATGATCTGCAAGCCACGAAAAAATCCTCCTTTAGACTCTAGCCTGGACTTTGAAGCACCCTCCCACACTCCATTGTCGATCAGAATAAAAGATGCTGCTAAAGGACGAGCAAGTTCTCTCCCAAGGGTTCTTAGAGCACTGTCACCCTCCCAAGGTGGTGTGTGATGAAGATCGTCTCTCTCAATATTCGTGGCTTCGGGGGGCTAGCCAAACAAAAAACCCTCCATGCTCTTTTCCTTTCTCTAGCTTCGAATATGATTTTGATCCAAGAAACTATGTGCAGTCACTTACCTGCACTTCTTTCTTTTTCTAAGTTCCTATCAGGATGGGAGTTTTGTGCAATTGATGCTGTTGGCCTTTAGGGAGGGTTATTGACTGGTTCGAACCCTCACTCTGTGCGTTATAAGGCTTTTGAGACTGCTGTTGGGATTTTGGTAAATGCTAGGTTTCGAGGATCCCCTACTACTTTCTCTATTCTAAATTGTTATGAACCTTACTCTAATCGTGAAGCTTTTTGGAGCAGGGCTAAGGCAGGGGTCCTCATGACTCTTCCTAGTCTTATTTTAGAAGTTGATTTAAATTTTACTCTAAATGCGAGTGAGATTTGGGGGAATTTTTCCCATTTGGATCCACTTGCCCCCTTTTTTACTCGTCTTCTCTCAGACCATGAGTTGGTGGACCTTGCTCCTCCTTATGCAGGCCCCACTTGGAAAAATGGTAGGGATAGGAATGATGGTATTGGTAAGAGGCTTGACACATTGTTGTTCTCTGTAGACCTGGTGCCCTCTCTTCATCGGTATAGAGTTTGGTTGTCTATTGCTGATGTCTCTGACCATTATCCCAAGTCTTGAATGGAATGCTCCAACTGCTGCACACTCTTACCCTTTCAAGTTCAATCGGGCATGGCTCTTGGAGGAGGGCTTCTCTAAGTTAGTATCAGACTATTGTTCCTCCTCAAATTTCCCTTGAGCCCAAGAGGGTATGGATAGCTTAGATCTCAAGCTAAGGAATTTAAAAGTAAAGGTAAAAAAGTGGACAAAGGAAAGATCTCGGCTTATGAAATTATAGTCTTCGGGGATTGAGGAAAAAATATGTGAACTCCTTGCAGCTTGTCCTTATGGAATTCTCTCAATGGAAGACACCAGTTTACTTAAATCCCTTAGAGTCTGGAAGAAAAGCATACTCGCACATGAGCTGCTATCTTGGCAGCTAAAGAGCAAAGTTAAGTGGGAAGCTTTGGGGGATGCCAAAACTGAGTTTTTTCACTCTATTTCCTTGGCCCGTAGAAACTACAACTCCATCTGGGTTCTTCAGAATGAATATTTGGATTGGATAGATTGTGAAGATTAGCTAAAATTTATGGGTGTTAAGCATTTCTATGATATTTTCAATGATGATAACAAGACTAGCATTGTGGATCAGTTAAAGGTGGTCAAACGTTTTCCTGCCTTCCTCACAAGTGAAGAAGATGACATCTTTGTGTCGGAGGTCTCTCTAGGGGAGGTCGAGGGAGCCCTGAAATCCTTTCAGAAGGACAAAATCCCAGACCCAGATGGTTGGCCTGTGGAATTCTTCTTGACTTGCTAGGTGGGAATCTCCTGGCTGCTGTGGAATCCTCTCGGTCCTCTGGGATGGTGACCCCTTCTATGAACTCAACCTTTATCTCCTTAATCCCTAAAAAAGAAAAACCTGTCACCTTTGCTGACTTTATACCCATATCCCTCTGCAATCTGACCTACAAGATGATATCTAAAATCATTGCTCTCAGGCTTAAACTCTTCCTAGATAAATGCATCTCTCCATAATAGTTTGGATTCCTAAAAAATAGGCAAATTATCGAACCAGTGGGAATCACTCAAGAAGCTTTGCATACTATCAAGACAAAAAAAAGATGTGCTCTGGTTCTAAATCTTGATCTAGTAAAAGCTTTTGATTAGGTTAATTGGACCTACTTGACAATCATCATGCTTCATATTGGTATTCCTCTGATGGGGGTGAACTAGATAATGGGTTGTATCACTTTAGCTAATTTTGCTATGCTCATCAATGGCTCGCCTACGAGTTTCTTCACTACTTCGAGAGGTATCAAGTAGGGTTTCCCTTTGTCTCCCTTGCTGTTTATTTTGGTCATAGAAGGTATTAGTTTTTTATTAAAAGATGCAAAGGCAGGTGGTAAAATCAAGGGCATACATTTTTTTACATCATTTGCCCTTACTCACCTTCTCTTTGTCGATGATGCTGTACTTTTTGGTCTTGGAACTTTGGAGGAGTGGATAGCCTTTGAGGTGATTCTTGAGACTTTATGTTTTGCTTCAGGCATGAGCATAAGCATGGATAAGTCTGGTTTTCTTTTCAATGAGGTGGAGGTAGGTGTACTCAATAGGATTCTCCTTTTCCTACCTTATGATGCAGCTCCCATTGATATGGGTTTTAAGTACCTGGGGTACTTTATCAAACCTTTAGGCTATGGGGTGAAGGACTGGCTCTGGCTGTTGAGGAGGTTTGAGAAAATAATTGGAAACTGGGCCTTTAAACTTCTTTCTCTGGGAAGAAGACTTGTCCTCATTCGAGATGTTCTTTCAAGCTTACCAGTCTACTGGTTTGACTTGGCTCCAATTCCGGTATCTATTCTCAATAAGATGAGGAAAAGGATCTTCTCATTTTTGTGGGGCTCTAGTAAGAATAGAACTCAATTCCATCTGGTGGATTGGCAGACCATGGCCAGGCCTCTCGTTTTTGGGGGATGGGGCATAAAAAACCTGTCTTGGTTTAGCATCTCATTAAGACTCAGTAGTCTTTGGAAGGCTCTTAAAGCTTCTGGTATTTGGCATTAGGTCATCTCAACAAAGTACTTGAAGGATCAACCTCTGGATGTGTGGCTTAGAAAAAAGAATTTCTTACTCATAGGAGCTTCTATTTTCTAGAATGGTTTTATTAAGACCATCCCTTGGCTTGATAAATGCTTAAGATGAAAGGTGGGAAATGGACAGGATATTGTTATTGGTTTTGACCCTGTCATTGGTTCCTAGTCATGCCTCTTTTTCAATCAGGATTTCAGGATCTACCTTTGTGACTATGATATTCTGACTCTTTAGCATGCTTGGAATCCCTTTGTGGATGCTCAGTCCTATTGTTTATCTGCCAATGATTTGGAGCTTGGAGGTGAATGGAGATCAGCATGGGATTCTTATATAGCGGGGTTGCAGAACAGTGGTATCCGTTTGGTTCAGGAACCAGACTCCTTGATTTGGTCCTATAACAAAAAGAATGGGAGGGTGACTACGGCCCTTGTCTATGACTTGATCGAAAATTCTCATTTGACCCCATGTGAGGATAAATTAATGACTGGGTTGTGGGGCCTGTGCTTCCCCTTGAAGATAAAATTCTTTGTCTGGCTCGCATTAAAAAATCGAATCTTGATTTGGGATAGCCTGGTGGGTAGAGGATGGCATGGTCCTGGGAGATGTGTGTTGTGTCTCTGGGGAGAGGATTTAGTTCAACACATATTTGTGGATTATGCTATCACCAAGTTTATTTTTGCAATTCTGGGGAACTTACACCATTGTAAGCTGCCTATCTCGAATGCTTCTATAGCGTATTTTTTGGTGTCTTGGGCAAGTCTCAATTCACATCACTATTATACTCCTTTCTTTGTATTCTGGTTCGTTTGGAATGCACGTAATAAGGCCATATTTGAAGAAAAAAGAATATATCCTGACGTACTTACCATTAAGGTAAGTCAACTTATCCACAGATTCCCTGTACTGGAAAGAAGAAATAAAATATGGATTATTGGGCCTACTCCAGTATTAGCATATTCGATCTGTTTTTTCGATGGTGCTGCAGCAAATCAAATGGGAGGGGCTAGAGTATATCTAGAAATCAGCCATGTTCACTCTTTTCACATCAAGCTGGGGTGTGGTCCGAGTACAAACACGAGGGTTGAACTACTGGCCCTATGGTCTCTTCTGTATTGGGAAAAAATGACGGGTCTCCCCTCTCTGAATGTTTTTGGAGATTCCTCAGTGATCATCAACTAGGAAAATGGAAAGGTAGCTTTGGCTTGCCTGTCTTTAGATAACTGGTGCAAGGCCATTAGACAAATGATGCAAAATTTTCTCAGCCTAGACTTGCAACATGTATATAGAGAGCACAATCAGAGTGTAGATGGCTTCTCCAAAGAGGCCCTGGTTTTGGACTCAGGATTTTGTCTTATCTTTGCATTTTATGATGATTTTGTTATTCAGTCTGGGGAATTCAAACTTTTTTGAGTTTTTGTGCTCGAGCTTGGTCTCCCTTTCTTTTTTGGGTAGGGTGTATGGATCATATCCTTAGGATCCTTTTTTTGATCATGTATAGAGGCACTCTCTGGTGAAGTGGTCTGGTCTCTCTTTGTGCTCTCTAGATGGGTATATGTTTGTCTATTTGGAGAACCTCGCCGTTCTCACCTCTATCATGCTGAGTATTAGACCTTTATGGTCTGGCTGGTCGTTTTTTTCTATTCGGAACTATATTACATCATTAGCTGATGTCGATTTTGGTCTCAAGCCAGTTATTGAATATGCCCTTTGATTCTCATTGAATACCAAGGATAGGATGTTTTCTTCTGAAAAAAAAAATTGCATGAATGGCAATTGAGAACCCCAATAGGTGTCATGTTTCTGCCATTTAGTTGGATATCATCTGCAAATCTTTTTTCAATGATATATCCTCTGCGAATCTTTTCTCAATGATATATTGAACAAATATCTTGTTGATAGGAAATCTTGCTCGTCCATCCTAAATTGACCATTAAAAGGACAATATCACCTTTTGGATATACAATTTTAATTGAAGTCTCATATCGAGTAATAATTTTAAAGTTAGGATACTTAGCATAAGAATATTGTGTTGGACAATGTCTATAAAAAGTAAAACTAGTAATGGTTTAAAAAGGTGTAAAGGAATGTAGAAAAAAAAACTAGCAATTGTTTTAAAAAGTGCAAAGGAATGTAGAAAAATAAACAAAGAGGAACTTAGATGTCATGAAATAAAAAAGGAAACAATTAAATAGATGTCATGAATGTTATGGAAAGCTTCTTCCTCATTGTCAAAATGTCTATTTTTGTTTACTAAAGTAGCATGGCAAAAACAAAAGAAACAACCAAAATTGAAGTGAATTTAGAAATTTAAGAGCTAAAGAAACAATAAAACTTTAAAGTTGCATTCCCAATGAAAATGAAACTCCCAAAAATGCAAAGATGTCGGGTACATTCTATTTTTTTTATTTCATTCAAAGTTTCTAGATGAAATGATAGAAAATTTTGCGAAATTGGATATCCTCTACCAATCTTCTTTCAATGATATATTCAAATTGTGATATCCTTCCAAGTTCATAAAGTTGGAAGAATGAAATAATTTGTTAGTTTTAAACTCTTTTTACCTTGAACTTTTCTTTATTATTAAACATGAAAGGGCTTTGAGAGATCTATCAATATTACATTACAAAATATTCCAACAAATGTTGATGGAATTATAGTAGTACACAAAACCCCTTAAATTAATTATGGGTCATCTAGAATTTAATGATGTTGGGTAAATTCTCTATTAATTGTAGAATTTTAGGCAAGGTTTAAAAATGCTATTAAACTAACTAATTTTCAAGTAAGTGACATTTATAGCCAACATGGTAGATATAGAAACTTGATTGCACGATGGATGGATTTTGGAAAAATGACATTGGAGTGAAATTTTTGTCCTTAAGAATCACATATGTATCTGGATTCGATCTTTTCGGATTAGTGCTTTGCATTGATCTTGGATCCTCTTCAAAGTTTGATCTGGAAGTGAATCTCTCACTGAACGATGTGCTCCCAAATGATTTTGTTGGTGATTCAAGCACTCCAAATCAAAGTAGTGAAGAGAAATTCCAACTATACATTTTATGTTTTACTATCCATATCATATATGTACCATTACAATGTCCAATCAGATTACAGTGAAAGATTTAGGGAATTTTCATAGTCGGTTGAAACTATTCAGTTGTTTGGGGAATTTCCATAGTCTCTTGAGACTATTGAGTTGGTTATGTCAAGTGTACAAAGCTTCATTCCTTTTTAATCCCAATGTCTAAAAAAATATCATGTGGCACGAGCTATTAGAAACAATAATTTGCATTGTGTAATAAGAAATTATCCACCCCAAAATGTATCTTAAATAAGAAATGGATTAAAAGTTAATTAAGATGTAATTAACGTTTTTAATCACATAATCACACTAAAAACAAAATGAAATTAAATAATGTGGTTAACGTTTTTTTGCATGTAGAACAATGTGGGGTTAACCAAAATTTTTGAAATTTTCATAAGTAGGTAACAATCTAGAATTCTCTCACATTTTAGCCCATTTCAATTTACCTAAAAACTATGATCACGTCCACCTTGCTTAAGTGAACTCACAAACTTTGTAACATAAGCATGTCAACAAACAAGAGTCGGGTGAACCGTGGGTTGGATCCCCTATCAGATGTGATTTAGACCAAATTCAATTGCATGGAAAATTTTTGAATAAATATGAAGTATATATTCGAATATTTTTTTGTTTACACATGATTTTTTTTGGATTATGAGCAACATTATCTAAGTTTCTTGAAGTTTAATGAATTTTATTGTTGAATCTTTGTTATATTCTATTTTTATAGTTTTATAAGGATTGTGACATTTTCTTTCTAATTTCTAGTGTGCATTATTTTGTTTCTAATGAGTTTATAAGAGTTATCTACCACATGTTGTATATACAAAGTAATAAATTATACCCTTAATTTTTTGTATGTTTATAGGACTCAGAATCAACAATTTTGTTATGTACTGAACCTCATAACACTAGTTGCAAGGAGAAAACAAATCAAAGGTTATTAATAAAAGTTGTGGAGTATTTATATTATGCATACTAATATGGATTTTTTTTTCAAGGTTGCTTTCCAATTCAAAGATCTCTTTTGTTGTGAACATAACAAGTCTTACTTGAGAAAACCTATCAAGAGAACTCTGGGAACCCTAGATCATATCCACTACATAAATAAATCACTTATCAAATCATATTAGATGTGATTCTATATCAAACCAAAATGTATTGCATGGAAATTTTCTTAACAAAAATGATATTTTTATAAGGCTTGTTACATTTATTTTCTAATTTGATTTGTGCATTTTGTTACTCCTCTACCATACATAAATGCTTGTTAATTTTCTTTTAGTCTTGTGGTAACACAAACTATTAAAAAAATCATAACAATACAATGCTTGATAGTTTTGTTGTGCCTTAGTATTTTTATCAACATAACTTTGAAACCTTAACTTAAATGCTTGTTACTTTTCTTTTAGTCTTGTGGTAACACACACTATTTAAAAAATCATAAAAATACAATGCTTGCTATTTTTCTAGTTGCCTTAGTATTTTTATCAACATAGCTTTGAAACCTTAACTTTCGACATTGAAAACATGAAAACAAATTTAATCCAAGGAAATTGTTGCAATATGAATTGGAATGCACAAATTTATTGTCCTTTTTTCTTTTCATTTTTCGTATATCTATTTGTAAAATTGTGGTTGACTTGCTTCCAAAAAGAACAATGTGGTAAACAAAATCTCTCATTAATTTATGTGTTTTAATTGAACAATTTTGTTATCTTTGTCTTGTTTTACTTTGCGTTGTTTTATTTGGGCTCATCATTTCTGTACGTTTTCCAACTTATATTGAAAAATTTAATTATATCTAAGATAAATATAAGCGTTACATTATTAATTTCATTTTATGTAGATATAGGGTGTGTGCAAGAAGATGAGAGACATTTTAGATGCAATCCTACTTTTAGGAAATAGGCTCATGATACATAAAAATACAAGGCGCTCGCATTATGTAATGCTTGGTTTGGTTAATATCGAGCCTAACATGTTATATGACACGTAGGTTAGGCTGAGAAAAATGCGCACACGTTATGGAGAAGCAAAACACATACGCGTTTTGGAGAAGCAAAACGCACACGCATTATGGAGAACCACAAAAAATGATTTTGGTGCATGGCTAGAGAAATGAATAAAAACATTAGTTTGCATCATCAATATTTGGAACCTATAGTAATATTTTGACATCATGAAGAACAACATCTCAAACAACCATGCATAACCTCCCAAGAGCATAATTTTTCTTTGTGTTGTAATATGGACACCATTAGGAGGCTTTAAGAACTAAGTATGGGTCATAGTCCCTTGACCATGCTTGGGGGAGGAAACTCAAGAGTTATGCCATAAAGGTATTTTTTAAGGCTTGAGGTCCATGCACAAGGCATCGAACCTGCACATAGGACCTCCATATGTGATATTTTGCATCTAAGAGAGAATATGCAGTGCATTAGAATTCTCTTAGCACTAGGAATATATCCATAGACATGGTTGAGGGAGGAAAACTAGTCCTTGGGCCCTAAAGGAATCATATATACATATAGGGCCAATAACAACGCCTCAAACAAACACACATGATCTCTTAAGGGTATCCTCAACCTTTAAGTTGGGATATGGCCATGATTAGGATTTTTTTAGCATTAGTTAAGGAGGATAAGGTGTTAATCATGGTTGGTACATAAAAGCTTTAATTTTAGGTTGTAAACCATCTTTTAGGGCTCAAGCTCCATGAACGACACCTTGAATCACCATAAATGACCTCTCAAGTTGATAGTTTTATTTGAATGGGGATATGGAAACCATTAGGGGTTTCTAAGTACTATGTATGTGTCTTGGGACCTTAGACATAATAAGGGGATGAAACCTAGGCCTTACCCCCTAGCAAATGCTTCTAGGCATCTAGAGCTAAGAATGATGTGTTGAACAACCTCAATAGAGCCTTCCATGGTATCATTCAACTTGAAATGGGAATAGTAGTGCCATTATAACATTTTTAGCACTAAGTACAGATATTAGGCCCTTTGGCATGATGTAATATCCTGAATTTTGGACCTAACACTTATGGGCATGAGCCCCATTGATTATGATGTTACATTGATGTTTTATTTTGATATACTACGTCAAAGACCCCATTGCATATGAACATGATGATTTGTTTGATATCTTGGGCATAAGATAATTGCATATGATACATATATGTTTGCTTGTGTTGGGCATGGACCCTGAAGCATATGGTTGATAAGATGTTTGGTGTTGAGCAAGGAGCTCTAGAGCACATGGGTAAATTGGTATTTTTTTTTGAACAAGAAGCTCTAGAGCACATGAGTACTTATATTTGTGTTGAACAAGAAGCTCTAGAGCACAAGAGTTTTGAGACATTTGTGTTGTGCATGAAGCTCTGGAACACATGAAAAGATAAATTGGAAGTGTTGGGCAGAAGACCTAGAGCCTTCCATGTTGATGTTGATCACAAGATCTGGAACATCGGATCATTGGCCATTGTATCCCTAAGTGTATCCTACAAGTACATCCTAGCATTCGTGTTGAGCAAGGAGCTCTGGAATTGCACTAAGTTTGTAACTCCCTGTTGATAGCATTGAGTATGGGCTCTGGATAAGCACTAGGAATTACTAAAAAGAATTAATGGTTCTTGGGTGAAAATGACTCGAGTAAAATATTGATCTCATCTGACTTATTTATAAGTGATTAAATGAAAATTTGAATTTCTATATCTAATCAAGTACTGAAGAACTACCATGTTATACGAGGGAATCCAACATGCAAGGATGTTTAGAGTTGCTTAGCCTACTACACCTAACCACCTACCTGAAGACCTTAATGAAGAAAGTGTCATAAGTTTAGGGATCACAATATGTGATACCCTAAGATAAACGTTAACAAATAATATATTATTATATATTCTGTACATGGTATGTATAAAGAGTAAGCATATTAATAATATTAATAATGTAAGAAAGAAGTAAAACCTCCATCTATTATTATTATTACTAAAAGAAAAATTAAATAGTATAATGCCTACAAAAGTCCAATTAGGAACTAGTTAAAAGTTCCTAAGTTAAAAGTACCTAAATTAAATAAAAATGGTTAAATCAAGAAATCAAATGATTCTTGATTTAACTGCCCCTTTGACTGAAAAGTATGTCTATAAAGTCCCTAGCCAAGGAGAGGCTTGGGGATCTCTTCCATCTTTTTGGAGTCATTATTCTGCCTGATTATTCTCAAGAGAGTTCTTGGAGAACATTTTCCTAAGAGAAAAAAGGAGAACCGATCTAGACTTGATATACTAGTTAGGGAAGCCCTACCTTAGGAGATCTAAGCTACTTACATGTTGGAACCAACTCGAGAGGATCCAGATTAAAACCAGGAACGGTTCTAGGTCATGGTTGGGTGGAACGTGGTAGTTTCCAAGTGATTCAGTCATCTATACAGAGGTCAGATCTTCCTATGAATTGTTAATGCAGGGTAATTGAGTGTGCAGGGTCCAGCCATTGGAACAACTTCACCTTCCATGTATGAGGTTCTTGGCTTCCTATATTTCATTATCTAGTATAATTTATGGTTTTAATATGCAAGTGTTTATGTTTAAATTCTAACCCTATGTTTACCATTGTTTTACTATCTAGAACTAAGGATTTACATTTTATTTATAAACCCCATGTATGTAAATTAATTACTATTTAAGAAATAATTATGGTTTATTTCTTCAATAATTAGTTTCATATTTCTTCCTAGTTTGAGCTTTGCTTTCCTAAACCCTAGGAATGTTTCTAACAATGCTTATGTGTTTATTTACCTATGAACTCTACTAGCAGATTTCATATTGCCAACAGAGCTATGTTTAGAATTAAAATCCTATTTCAGGTTCAGCTATAAACAAACATAAATATAAAACACAGTCAACCAAAGTATAATAAACATATTTGTATTCTAAATAAGCAATATTTTAAACATAATATTCTATACTTAAGAATAATCATCAATTCAAAATATTAAAGATAAAATATAAACCATCAAGAACTCTCAGGGTTTGTAATCATTTCTACCAAGAACTAAGGTTAAACAATGTCATTTTCCATTTACCAACTAACAGCTACAAAATCGTATGCATTAAAGAACTATCATCATAATAAACCAAACCTTTAAATATTTACAAACCACTTTATAAGAATCGCATGCCATAAATAAAAACTAAACATTATTAAACTAACCATAATACTATGCACAATAATCATTTAAAAGACCAATATAAATACACAGAGGTCGCAGGATCAAATCCTGTAGGTGTTATGCCCAAATCGTATTCATATAATTATAAACCCTCACAAACCATAAACGAACCAGGATCGATTCCTATAGGGTCTATTTTATTTACAAATCATCCTCACACAGGCTATAACATAAATAAATCAACTCTCTACATAGTGGTCGAAAGACCCATATAAAATCTACACGCTATAACCATGTCCCTCGGCCTTATACATATCCAAATATTTAAATAAAAAATACCAAATGCTATAACTCTGTCAATGCTATGCGAATAGAAACGACATCCTTTGGAAGGTTCCTTCCAAGGCTATGACCCTTTGGCTTACAACTCAAACAGAGAACCCATTAAAACCTATCAACAACTACCAATAGCAACGACTGCCCAAACAAAGGGTTACACCAATAGTCAGCTCTTAATTTCTAATTACATAGCTTAAACATAAAACAATAAATCCCTATCCATTACACTATCACAACTACAAGGGTGGGAAACACCAATGCCATATGTGACATGGCCCCAAAGCCATCAACAAGTTGTCAACATTATCCACATAATAACTCAAACAATGATTTCGATCCCACATAGTCCATTAATAATTATAAACCACAAAATCAACACAGTATGCAATCATTGTTTACATTTATAATCATAATCATTAAAAAAACCAGTAATAATTACACAATCGTGTTAAACTCAGCCTTGCACCATTGCAAATCAATGGTGTTACTGCCATGTCAATAATATAAACATATATACATTGCACAGAGCCTGTAAAACAAATACCCAGTCACGATTTGCAATACATAGAGCAACATTTAAACAAAAAAAAACCACATCTTAATGCATCGAGGATGCTTACAGTCTTTAGACAGACATACCTTCTTTCAGGTGGCAGCCATTACAACCCATAACCAAACAATCAAACCCCTAACGAGTGTAAAAATCAGTCACAACCCCCATGCGAGAAAGAGACAAGTTTTTAACTATGAAAACAGAGCTTACACGTATTGGGTGTGGCTTTTTAATATAGGGAAACCCACGACCTCGACCCATTCATACCCAGTAACCTGCACACACAAAGACAAGCCATGATGAGGAGTACGTAGTATAAACAATATGAACAGACACAATAATGATTCTAAACCAAAGTATCAACGTACATATTAAGCCATCGTAGTCTCACCCCATTACACCGCATAGGAGCAGAGCACAAGCAGCCTAGTTGCGAATGACCAAACCAAAGCGATGAGCCAAGCCCTAAGCTAGGGTGCCACTTTTCCCCATGCACATTTAAGTCACCACCTTGGCCTCCATTAACGTTGCCCAAACCCATAATGGTATAGTTCATATCACCATTTAAACATTGTTCCAAAATCAACATATTATACATAAACCCCAAGTGTATATCGAATTCCTAGGGTTTAACCCACAAGACCATGGCATATGAAATATTCCATGGAATACTTTAGGTCAAGGTTTTTACAAATCCCTTATATGAACCATAAGAATCATGTATTAAAAATATGATTAGAGCATGGACAAAGTCATAAGTCCTTACACCAAAGTAAGTCTATGTCACGTAAATAATAAATGCAATAGTGACCAAGTCTCTATCATAAAGTCCATAATAATAACAATAGTAGTTAGTGTAACATAGGCTAGTAAACCATCTATCTTGGTATAAATATCTTCTAAACAACCAGCTTATCACCACTAGGATAGGTCTGTATCACAGAGTGCCAGTGATGAAACAGACCGCTTGGCTGTTCAATTTTTATAAACAGTTTTCTAACTCTAAGAGAACCTACACGCAAAGTGAAAGAAATGCATTAGTTCATAAGAACTAAGTAAACCTGTTGAGACAAGTAGAAAACAATACCTCTTAGGTGGTTACAAGGGAAACTAGTTTTGCCACTCCACCCCTTTTTCTAATAATAAAGTTAAGTCATAATTGTGTATATGACAATAATCGAATGTTATAGTCAATAAAGTGCGTAATTCGAATAACTAACATACACATCAATTGCGTAACCATAGATCCACATAGTAATCAACATCATGACAATATAAGTAATACATTAATAACCGCATCGAGAAATATGAAAGCAGAACATAAGAACAACTTACGACTTTACAATACATTAAATAAAGAACGACACATTCCGCACAAGTTCCAATAATGTCTAGTATAGGTAGTTTTGACTAGCCTAATAAATAAATAAAAAAAAATTCAATTTTTGGGGACATTACACATGGGTGGGGGGAAACACTTAGTCCTTAGGCATTAAAGGAAGTTGTTAACCATTAGGGCCAAAATTTATGCCTCCAACCACCACACATGAATTTGAAAGTGAATCCTTTGAATCTTAATTGGCATATGCATGCCATCATTATTTGTTGAGCACTAGGTATGCATCTCAAGGCCATGGAGATGGTCAGGGGATGAAACTATGGCCTTAGGCATTAATAAAAGCTTCTAGGAATCCAAGGATAGGAAGGATGCCTTAAAAAATCACACAGGTCATCTCATAAGTATATTTGGACTATGAATATGGATGTTAGTGGAATTAGGTGGTTTTGAGCAGCACGTATGGGACCTTTGAGACTTGATTGAGGGAATATGCTCATGCCTTAGGTCATACTGGAATATTTGAGGCACCCATGTTAATGAAAAATTCCTTGAAGCACCACACATGACCTACTCAAGGTATGCTTGGTCTTCAAGAACATATTCACATGCCCTTAAGAGGTTGTTAGCATTATATATGGGTATTAAGGCCTCAACATGGTCAAGGGAGGAAATCCAAGACTCGATCCCTAAATAATTGTTTTGGAATCTATTGCTACACATGTGCCTTACTCACTATCCCTCTATGCCTTACTCATTGGCCCTACTTACCTTTGTATTTCCATCTCTATCTATCTCTATGTGTGTGTGTTTCCCCCCTCTCTCTCACAAGCTCCCTCTCTCTCTCTCTTTATCTCTATGTGTGTGTGTCCCTCCCTCACTCCCCATCTATTAGAACCTCTCTCCACCTTCTTTAGACCTCCCTCATCATCCCTCCCTACATAACTCTCTCTCTATTTCTCCCCCCTTCCCCCTCTCTTGTTGTTTCTCACCCCTCCCCTCTCTCTCCCACACAATATCTATGTGTGTGTGTGTCATTCCTCTCTCTCTCCGTCTCTATGTGTGTGTGTGTCCCTACCTCACTTCCCATATCTTATAACCTCTCTCCATATTATCTATACCTCCTTAACTATTCTCCCCTCCATCACTCTCTCTCTCTCTCTCTCTCTCTCTCTCTCTCGCCCCCCTCTCCCTCTGTTGTCCACCCATCCCCCTCTCTGCCACATAATCTGTGTGTGTGTGTGTGTTCCCCCCTCTCTCATAAACTCCATTTGTCTCTCCCTCTCTCTCCACCTTCTAATTACTTCCCTCATTATTCCTCCCTCTATCAATCTCTCCCTCCCTTCTCCCTTAATTACCATCCCTCCATGCCATCATCTCTCTACCCTATCCTTGTGCTCTCTCTCTCTCTCTCTCTCTCAACTTGTTTCCAACCCTCCCTATCTCTTTTCACCCTTCCTCTCCATGTTTCTCTCTCTCACAACCTCCATCTCTCTCCATCGCTCAACCCTCCACTCTCTTTCTTTGACACCGTCTCTCTCTCTCTCTCTCTATATATATATATATGTGTGTGTGTGTGTGTGTGTGTGTCCCTGCCCCATTTATATCCTCGTGTCTATCCCCCCCCCCCTCACACACACACACACCTTCTATCCCTCCCTAAATCCCCCTCCTCCTTCCCTATCCGATTCTCTCTCTCTCTCTCTCTATATATATATATATATTTTCAACTTATCTCTTCACCTTAACTCCCTACCAGATTATGACCCCTATTCTATGTTTTATTACATCTCATTCCCCTCTCTTCAATTCCCCCTCCCTCTCCTCTCTCCTCCAACACACCCTATTCCCCCTATAATACTCCATATCCACCTTTCCATTCACCAATCCTATCCCTCATCAAACCATCACCCACTTCGACCTCTCCACCTTATCCCCCTTCGTCACTCAAGTCTCTTGTATTACTTCTAACCCTATATGTCTTCAACACCTCTTCCCCTTCTAATAGTGCTCTCAATCCCCACTCCCATTCACCCTTGTAACCCATCATGTTCCCATTCCATTCATCTTTCTCCACTTGAATTTACAACATCCTCCTAGGACATCGACCATTCCCCATCCCCTCTCAACTATTCACCATACTCACTCGAACTTACAACATCATCCTAGGCCCTTGACCCTTCTCCACCCCCTCTCAACTATTAACCATCCCCACTTGAACTTCCAACATCTTTGTAGGCCATTGACCCTTTCCCACCCCTTCTCACTTATTAACCATCCCCACCTAAACTTCCAACATCCTCCTTTGAGTATGCTACACACAATCATTTTTGATGAAATCTTAAACATAAATAACATTTTTTTCTGCAGATTCTAAATATGTAATTTTTATTAAAAAAATATTATATTTTCCTTTATTTTCAATTTCTATTGTGTCCTAACTCCTTAACTCAAAAAACATGTTGTTAGTGTTTTTTCCATAACTTTTCAATTCTTAATCATTTTAAAAAACAATTACATGGTGCACTAGAAGACACTGACCTGTACATTCTATAAAAACCCCATTTCATGTTATTTCATTAAGACCTTAAAAGGTTACAGCCACCAAAGACGTAGCATTTTCGAGGAATGATCACTTAGATAATTATTAAAAAAATAAAAATTACTAATTTTATTTTCAAAAAATAGCGTTGCACTAGTGCTATATGTTCTCTACATGCCTTCAAATTTTTGTTTCCAGAAACCATCATTTAGGCCCTCAAAAGCTGCACCCACAAAAACATATACCTTATCATTTTCCTAAAAAATAAAAAGTGACTGTTAGAAAAAATGAAATTTGACATAGTTATAAAAAATTTCAATACATAAAACTTATATATTCGGAAACATGATTCAGTTTCTTACATTTAATCTAGTTTACTCAAAGCAAGACATTTTGTGTAAGTATCTCAAAAAATACAATTAAATTGAGGGATGCCTAATTTTTCAGTTTTCTATTGCATCTAACGTGCCAAAAGTCACCCTCATTAGCTTGGACTCACCCTATACTTCTTTAACAAACTTGGCTATTAGATTTCCATGTATATCACCAAAATCTACATGAATTTAATACACATCTCAAAAATTAATCAATCTAAAACTTGAATATACATAATATTTTAAACATTTACATAACTTATAACATAACTTATAATACGTGCACCTCATAACTTAATCAATGTAAAACTTGAATATACATAATAATTAAACATTTCATGTTTTTATGCTTCTTTTTAATTAAACTTTGAACCATTTTTATAAATCTTTAATTATTAAATATACCAAAAACTCAAATCTCATATTCCCTACATAGAAAGAAGCATAGTTATTCGAACGTGAAAAATTGTTCCCAAACCATATTCAAAAACACATGAAAATGTTGATATACCTAAGCCATTATAAACCTCTAAACCATTAAACTTAATCCCCGAAGATTCTACAGTGTAGAGAATACTAAGGAATGACATGCAATGTAGAGAATAGTAAGGAATGATTTGAACGTATGAGTTGAGTTTTGAAAGGATAATACTATAGAATTCATTATATTTTTTTTAAGTAAATGGTTTATATTATGAAGAGAGTGTATATATATATGTATGTATGATGATTGAACAAAGAGAAAGGATTTAATATCTTTAAGTTTTTGTGTAATATTTTTTGTTCTTAGCTTATATTATTGTGGTTAAATATACTTGATCTAAATATATTTATGTATTGGTTCATGGTGAGGAGTTCAAGGCCAAGGCCACAGTAATAAACATTGTAACATTGAGTAACATTTTTATTTGGTAATACACCATTCACTTGCTAAAGCATGGTGATGTCATGTAAACTATAAATGCTAAAATAATGGAAACAAAACCTAGGGGCAATGCTATCCACCAGGGGAATGAAGGGGTTAGAGGCTAGTGAAGCCTTGATAAGACTATAGGTACAAATAAGATCCTTTTAGTTGCCTTTGAGCGTTACAATACAATGTGTTTCTCTCTTAAGAAGGAAAATAGCCTATTTTTGCTAATAATCCAAAGCTAGCTATTATTAGTATTATTACTATTAGGTATTATTATGATAAACCATCGAAAAGAGAATAATAATAATAATAATTATTATCATTAGGTGTGACAAATTATTAACAATTTTTTAGCTTAAGACGACGACGACTACTATTATTATTATCAACTATATTGATTTAATTATTAATTATTATTGAATTTCCTTAATTATGGGCGAAGACCTTTTTTAATTATATAAATGTTTTTAGGGTTTCTCTTCTTCATAAGAAGGCCAAGAGATTATTGATTTTATTTATTATCTCTGCATTTTTGCATGAGAGAGAAAATGCCACTTGTTTTGTGGTTCCATTTACTATTTGTGTTTTCTATTTCTTTATTTATTATGTGGTGAAAAATGACACTTGTTTATTAATTGTGGTTTTTGTTTATATTTTATATTGTTTCATTTTCTAATGCCGCTTGTCTTTTAAATTGTGTCTCTATTTGTTTTCTAAGGTTTATATAATTTCTAAGCTTTTTTGGTTTTGGGAAGATGAGACAACTCCTTGGTTCATTTGTTGATCAATAAAAATGTCACGAACACTGTGAAGATCCAACTCTCTCACCCCCATGATGGATCCCATTTTTTTACTTAATTATTGCTAGTCTTTGTACTGAAGGTTTCTCTTAGTTTCCTAGGTCAATGGAGAAGAGGAGTGGCCACCCCAAGGGATCCAACTCCCTTGGTATTTGTTGAATTTGAGAGGGATCTTTGTCAATAACCGAGCTACATTACTTATTGGATTACTACATGGATTATTATTCTTTTGAGTAGATGGAGGAGGGTTTTCCTCCCGAGGAGAAGAGTCGATCCCCATACTTTCTTTGTATATTATTTTTCTATATAGAAGAGGGAATGCCTCTTAGACGAGGATTGATCCCCTTCCTAGTGTTGACCATTGAATTATGATAGTGATAGTTGGGTGTTGATTGAGAGGCACTCCTAGTGCACGGTCGATCCCCTTGTGATTGTTTATCTTTGCATATTGGTTTGATAGGTATTGCATGGAGAGAAAGAGGGGCGGCCTCCCCGTGGAGAGTCAATCCCCCTTTCTATTTTATTTCATTTATTTAGATTTAATACATCTTGGTATTTGTGGTTTGTTTTAATTGCTTCTATGCTAAAGGGGAGAGAGGGTGTTGCCCCTTTGTGATCATGTAGGTTATTGCTTCTATGGTAAAGGGGAGACAACATTTCCTCTTAGTGATACTAGAGCTTATTGCATGTATGCATTTGTTTCTACATAATATATATGACAACATGGCATTTGTGGTTAATTAATTAAAAATATGATTTCTCCTCAGCTTGTGAGGGAGAAGGCATTACCCTTCGTGAATGAAATTATTTTGTTTTATTTTTGCTCAACTTGTGCAAGAGAGGGATTTTCCCTTTGTGAATGCAAGTAATCATATATAATTGTTTATGAGCTTGTGAGAGAGAGGGAGTTTCCCTTGGTGATTACACTGTGTGTGTGTGTGTGAGAGAGAGAGAGAGAGAGAGAGAGAGAGAGAGAGAGAGAGAGAGAGAGAGATTGCTTGTTTGTGTAAGAGAGGACATTATATATAAATGATTTTCAGTTTGCTTCTCGAGTAGAGGGCATTCTCCTTAATGATTGTACTGGATATATATAAATGTTTCTGAGTTGCATGTATAGGATATGGAATTTACCTTGGTGATTGCATGAAATATATATATAAATGTTTCTAAGTTGTTTTTGCAGGTGAAAGCATTACCCTTAGGGATTTCATTTAATATATAAATGTTTTTGAGTTTTCCTGCCCATGAGAGGTTGTTTCCCTTGTGATTGCATTGAATATATATAATGTTTTATGAGATGCTCAGTGTAGGAGAGGGAATTACCCTTGGGGATTGTGTTGAATATATAAATTATTCTAAGTTTGCTTGTGGAGGAGAGGGCGTTTCTCTTGGTGATTACATTGACTATGAAAATGCTTTTGATTTTGCTTGTGCAAGAGAGGGTGTTGACCTTGGTCTTGTAATTAAATGTATTGATGTTTTTATATTTGTTGATAATTGCATTCACATTGAGAAATGAGGGTGTTTCCCTTTGGTTTGCAATGAAATAAGTTAATGCTCTACAATTTGTTTATTACTTTGAATTGAGAAATGAGGATGTTTCCCCTTTGGTTTGCATCAATGTTTCAGCAATTTGTATATCAATGCATTTGCAATGAGATATGAGGGCGTTGCCCCTTTTTGGTAATGTTCAATGTACCTTAATGCTTCTTATTTTTTTTGTGCACGATTGTATTTTGTGCATCCTTGTATTGAGTTAAATAAAATAATATTTGAAGACATGGGCCCTATGGATAATTAAATGTATATATATTGTGTATGAGTTTGTGTAGGAGAGGGTGTTTCAGGCTTTGTGTTGAATTAAACCTATCAATGCCTATGCAATTATCTTTTATTGATTGGGTGATTGAAGGTGTTGCCCCTTTTTGTTGCTTTCATATATACATGAATGCTTGCGCTATAGTTTTATCTTTAATATTGTGTTGAGATGTGAGGGTGTTGCCCCTTTTATGTTGCAATTGAATGCATTAATGTTTCTAGAGTTGTTATCATTGTAATTGTGCTGAGAAATGAGGGTGTTTCCCATTTGTGTAGCAATTAAATATATTAGTTCTTTTGTAATTATTTCATTAATGGTTGTAATAGGGTGTTTCCCCCTTTGTGATCCAATTTAATGATTTGTCCTTTGTTTAAGAAGAAAGGGCTTACCCCTTTTTACCTAATTACATATTATTATTAGGGTTTCTGCATTGAAGAGAGGGTGACTCCCTTAATGCCTAATAGAAACATCTTTTATTTTAGAGTTAAGCTTTGTATTTGACGATTATACTTTTTTACAGTAATTATTTAAAAGTCTTCTCTAGTATCCAAAAGAAGACTTTATTGTTCTAACTATTGAGGTTCAAGTCCAAGCAGATCTTTTAGGACAAGCTAGTGATGGTTGTGGGTTTGGTGTCCAAGTTATGATGAGAAATAATTGTGAAATATTTATGTTGTTCCTTTTCCCTAGTGGAAACATTTCCTAGCTCTAAGGTGGCCTCCAAACATAAATAGTATATGTTGAATAGAGTGCCTATAATAGATGATACGTGATGCTTTCATATTCAATTTCCCAACATCACTCACTTAAGCTAAGTATTCTATGTTTTGTGTTTATTTTTCTATTAAGCTGATTCATTTGAGATGAAAAGGTATTCTTGGTTCACTACGTTGTTATTATGCACTCCTATCGGTTAGCTACAGGTAGTCATATGATAGAAAATACTGCCAAGATTAAAAATGTCGTGTTTAGTAGCTACAAGAACGTTATTGTTTTACATCTAGTTAATGGTGCATGTTTATACAAAACCATGTTAATGACTTATTGTTAATGGGGCATGTTTATACAAAACCATGTTAATGACTTATTGTGATGTTAATTCCTTGTTTCCTAGAATTTAGTGTTGTAAGAAATGAATCATTATGTGAAAGATCCGAGCTTTATGAGATCTAAAGAGATTAGATGTGAATTTTCTTTTTTTATGTTTTCGACAGGGGATATATATGAATCGGTTAGGTCAATTAATTCTATAGGCATATTTAAATTTTTTAGTTTTCAAATGTTTTTAATATAGTTTGATTAAATTTTATTTTTTGAATTATTTAAATATTGATTTAACTTAATTTCTATTGGTTTTTTTCAAGTGATGTTTGATTGGTTCATTGTGCCCCAAGACTCGGCAGCGTGATGGCGTAAGGAGTAGCAATGGGAATTATGTATTCGATAAGGTTTATTCTTGATATGCCTCTTTCTTGTAGGACATAAGGTGACAAGTGGCTCATCCATTCAATGGTTTCCATTAATATCATTGGAGTCCAGTACATTGTTCTCACCTTCACAAGGATGTGTGCAATTGGCTAGTCAGGGTTTAATGGCTTTAGTTAATGCCATTTAATAGCACTACGAATGGAGCAGTGCTTTTCCACTTGTTCGCGGTCTGTTTTTCCACTTGGACAGTGGCTTGTCAAATCAAGTTAATTGTGTTGATATTTCTGGCATTTTGAAGAGATTTTGAGTTTTGATTATCCATTTATGAAATTGAAATTGAGATATAGTTATATCACATTCTTTTCTACTTCGATCACATTCTTGCTCGAAATTACGATCATTAGCTTCTGAGATTCCAAGAAATATACCTCCCCCTTTCTTCAATGTAACCCAGCTAACTCAGATATTTGCAGCCAAAGGTCTTTCTCAGGACGAGATGGTTACATTATCAGGTATATAAATCTGTGACTTGCAAACCATTAATTTGTCAATTTTTGTAGATGATAATAATGTTTTAGCAAAAACAAATCTTGATTGTAATCTTCTTGATTGATCTTCTTGATTGAAATCATCTTTGTGTTGTTTGGGCGCAAATGCAAGAGTACATACAATTGGTGTCTCTCACTGTCCTTCATTCCTAACCAGGCTCTACAATTTCAACGGCCCGAATATGACTGATCCATCCCTTGATCCTCAGTATCCTGAGCTACTGAAGAAAAAGTGCCCACAAGGAAACCCTAGCAACAGCAACACGACCGTGTTCATGGAGACTAAAACGCCATTTACTCTGGACAACCTGTATTACAATGAAGTTGTTGCTCACCATGGTCTGTTTACATCTTATGCAACTCTGCTTACAGATCCAAACACCGAATCCAGTGTGGTTGGAAACTCTGGCCTTCACTTGGCAGAGTGGCAGCAAAAGTTTGTTGCCTCTATGATAAAAATGGGAACCATTGGCGTATTGACTGGCAACGAGGGAGGAATCCGCCCGAACTGCAGGGTTGCCAAGTACAGTTAATACAAATTGGAAATTTCATTTTCTTTTGCTTGAAGTTTGGAATTAGAGTTCAATTGCAAATGGGTTTGCACTTCTCCATGAATAAATGATTTGTACTCACTTGTTTCGCTGCATGTATGAGGTGCTTTAATCTTCAGAAGATTAAATTTAAAACCTAATAAGTATTCTTCTATGAATTTTGGGTTAATTAGTCTTCGAGTTACTGAACGAGTAGCAAATTGAATGCCTATAGATTTAGATATCGTATTTATTTACTTTTAGCATAGTTGGAGGTTGATATTCGATAACTAATAGGGTTAATGAAGATCCAAAATTCCGAATCAACCCACAGTAAAATGAGCGATAAGGCCAGCTTCCCCTATCATCGACAGTATCACTTGCTCGAAATTAGTAGACTCTTAACGTTTATAGAGAGGGCCCAAATTAATAGCGAAATGGACGTAATTTGTTGCTTTGAAGGTCAAAATATAATTCGCATTGACGCCCATGTCATTGGTTATTTTGAATGTGAAAATTCAAGCAAAATCTAAATCATTGACGAACCGCCATTTGTATTTGCACATCGTTGGTAGGATATGATTTTAAAACAAAAAGCAGTAATCATCAAAACATTGGAAATTGTGCACACTGATGTATGCTTCAACCATTATTAAATGATCAAGTAAACGCATGCTTTAAATTCCATCTTTCATTCAGATTTGTATTATTTTCATATTTATTTTTTCTTTCAGTTTTTTAGAAGTACCATTAAAAGTTTAATTGTTCATAGGATGGAGTGTCTAATAGAAACCACTGAAACAATAAAGTTTTAACTAAGCTCCATTATATATCTTTTGATTCATTTTGAATAACAAGGACAGATTTTTTCATCTTGAAAAAAAACTAAGCTCCATTCTAAAATTCAATTGTTTTATATAGAGAGAGATTAGTAGCACATATCACATTTGTATTACAAGTGTACAAGTGTAGCATTATTGGTTGAAAAGTATATCTCATTTATTGCATAGAAAGGTGTAATTTTGAGTTATGAGGAAATATTTATTTTTTATGTTTATTTCGACATATTTTTATGTTCCTGCGGGGAGTATGTATAAATCGGTTAGGTCAATTAATTTGATAGGCATATTTAAATTTTTTAGTTTTAAAATGTTTTTAATATAGTTTGATTAAATTTTATTTTTTGAATTATTTAAATATTGATTTAACTTAATTTCTATTGGTCTTTTGCATATGACGTTTGCTTGGTTCTTTGTGCCCCAAGACCCGGCGGCGTGATGGCCTAAGCAGTAGTAATGGGAATTATGTATTAAGTAAAGTTTATTCTCGATATGCCTCTTTCTTGTAGGACATAAGGTGACCGGTGGCTCATCCATTCAATGGTTTCCATTAATATCATTGGAATCCAATACATTGTTCCGAGACCTTCACCAAGATGTGTGCAACTAGCTAGTCAGGGTTTAATGGCTTTAGTTAATGCCATTTAATAGCATTACGAATGGAGTAGTACTTCTCCACTTATTCGCAGTTTGTTTTTCCACTTGGATGGTGGCTTGTCAGATCAAGGTAATTGTGTTGATATTTATGGCATTTTTAGGAGATTTTGAGTTTTGATTATCCTTTTATGAAATTGAGATATAGTTATATCACATTCTTTTCTACTTCTATCATATAATAATCTGGTATCAACGTGTTATGTTATTATATATATTTTACGACCTCACTTAGTTATGCTCGAATATCAAGAAGCTGAAATTTTCGAGGTTATATTGGCAGGTNTAATCTGGTATCAACGTGTTATGTTATTATATATATTTTACGACCTCACTTAGTTATGCTCGAATATCAAGAAGCTGAAATTTTCGAGGTTATATTGGCAGGGATGAGGAAAAAAAAGTAAATGTGGATTCTATGAATTTGGTTCATGACGTTGCCAACACAGGTTAATATATAATTCTGCCTGCATGCCAACACCATTGAGGATGTGTCATTGAGACGAATACAATACTATACCAAATCTCCAAGTCTTAAGTTCATTAATTTGATAATCCACAAGTGAAGGAAGTTATCAGCCATTGAAGGGGAATATATATTGAGTTTTTAAAAGATCTATCATTTCTGTGATGAGAGAAGGTGCTATTCTTGAGATAATTGGAAAATCTCCCTTAAAAACGAAGTTTTTGTTTAAAAAGATGTTACGAGATCTCTCGAGATGGCAAATGTAGTTTACCACACTAACACATCATAAATATTCTACCAGATTCAATATAGGAAAGTTTGTTTATATTTAAAATTACCATCAACCAAGGCTTGGATTGTCTGCAAACAATCCGAAGTAACTTATGGTCACAAGATAGTAAACGTAACAAGTGATGAAGATTTATAAGAGTGGTGTAAATTAACATTAAATCTTTTGGAGTTACAGTTTTACCTTTTCAACTATTCCATGTTATCGAAGGGGATTGGTATCGATATGGGAACTACTTACAGTTGTGTGGGAGTTTGGCAGCACGATAGAGTAGAAATAATTCCCAATGACCAAGGAAACAAAATGACTCCTTCATATGTTACTTTTACTGATACATAGCGCCTTATTAGGGACGTCGCAAAAAATCAGGTGGCCATGAATCCCCAGAACACGGTCTTTGATGCCAAGAGATTGATTGATAGGTGCTTCACCGATGCCTCTGTACAGAGTGACATGAAGCTCTAGCTTTTCAGGGTCTTATCCACCTCGGCGATAAGCCCATGATCGAAGTATCATACAAGGGCGACAAGAAGCAATTTTCACCCAAGGAGATTTCCTCCATGGTGCTCACCAAGATGAAGGAGATTGCCGAGGAATTTCTTGGACAAACTATGAAGAAAGTTGTGGTTACTATTCCTGCCTATTTGAATGACTTGCAGAGACATGTGACTAAGGATGTCGTTCTCATTGCTGGGGTGAATGTGTTGAGGATTATCAATGACCCCACTATTGCTGCCATTGCTTATGGGCTTGATAAGAAGTCCACTTCTACTAAAGAAAGAATGTGCTGATATTTGATTTGGGAGGAGGGATGTTTGATGTTTCGATTCTGATGATTAAAGAGAGAATCTTCGAGGTGAAAGCCACTGCTGGAGATACCCACTTGGGAGGTGATGATTTTGATAATAGGATGGTGAATCACTTCGTGCAAGAATTTAATAGAAAACACAAGAAGGACATCGACGGGAATGCTAGAGCTCTTAGTAGGTATGGGAATTCTTTTTTTAGTAGGTATGGGAATTCTTTTTTTCTGACTCTCTTTCATTTATGGCTCACATAATTCTTTCTTTCTGTGGTCCTTTTTCTGTGAACAATTTATTTTCTTTAAATAGTTGATTAACAGTGATCAAAACGGAACATTTCGGCAGGTAGCTCGTCCATTTATCCATTTATTATTGGCCCCGATTAATGCCAATAGAAGCGGGTAGTGTTCTAGGACATATACCAAGATTTATGCAGCTTGCTGGTTAGAGTTTAATGCCATTTAATACTTTCATGTGCATTTAGGTTAATTACATTCTAGTAGCTTCCATCACAGAAAGATTGAACTCACGATTAGTTGTTGGTAAGTTTGTGTTTTATTTCATAATCTACTCAAGCGAACAAGGTATCCAAAGGTCTGAGAGGTTTATTTATCTTTTCTGTTTTTATTTTTGTTTTGATTTTACCTAATCAAACTCAACTGAGATGTTGTTTATTGTTAGTAAAAACTCTACTCAAACAAATTTGAGACTATAGGGATGGTGAGAGTCTGTGAATACTAAGATGTAAGTGATTGAAAAGCATTGCTGAAATTTCTGCTTCCTCTGTTAAAATTTAGAGACTATAGGGATGCCCTTGTTGAACCTGCTGGACATACTCATGGCTGCGGATAGATCCAGGAACACATACTACAGTAGATCCATTTTGAGAGATTAAAGAGACAAAGACAAGTTTGAGTGGATTCAGGTGACTGCCCTCCAGTTGCATTTGATCTTGTGATCTAAAGTTGACATTTAACTTAGCAATTGTATTAATGATAATTCACCCTTCTAAGTAAGCTTGACTCTCTACATTATTGGGAAGCCATCTCATAGCTTCACAGGCCATGCGCAAACATCGCACTTAGTATAAGTCCAAGTGATACCTGGTATTAAAGAATTGATAGAGCTTAAGAGAGTTTGGACATGAAGTTAGACAAGAATACTTGGTTCTCCAAATGGCTAGCTTGAGAGAAAGAAATGGCCACCTGCAGTAGGATGGAAAGCAAACAATACCAGAAGACAACACATGGTGTCCATGCACACATTTGTCATGTCTATCGGCCTCGTGTTGGTATTGTCAAGTTTATGCAAATGTCTCTTTTGTCATTTCACTTTTATCATTTTCAACCACGTAAACCCAAACAAGTAAATCCAATGTTCTTGAATGTGCGTTGGAAAAAATATTTGATATAGTTGTTTGATATATTTTTTAGTTAAGTTTAAGCTCAAGCTAAAGTCTTAATTTTATATTTCTGTTTCCATTGTCTTAAACCATTAACTCTTCCATTGTCTTAAACCATTAACTGTTACAATTTACAACATACATTAGCTTAGCCCAACCCAAGTGGGAATGCCAAGGACATTGCCATATTGTGGCTTTTGTTTAAATTGGTCATGTAAATTATGGATAGGAATGAAGCCTTTTGTTTAAATTAGTGATGTAAACTATGGATAAGAATGAAGTAGATGAAATATTAAAATAATGCAAAGGGGTCAATTTTTTTATATTGTGAAAAACCTATACATTCTTGAAATTTCATGTGGAGATTGTCAAATTGTCGAGGAAAGTTACCATGCATTTCAGTGTTTTGAAGATTCTTACATATGCTCATATCTAATTTCTTTGAAAAAAAAGGTTATGCTAATAACCTATTTTTTTATTTCATTTTAAGAAAAACAAATATAGATATGATGTTAAATGATGATTCAAATTGAAGTTAATTCTTCTATTAAAAATACAAGTCATGTTTGTTTATCACATTAATAAAATTAGTTGTTAGACAAATCAAAGTTATCTCATCTAATTTTAACTTTTAAATTATTATTATTTAACTTCATACAACTGCTTCAACGAGTTTTTCAAGCTAGTAAATTCTTTATATATGTAATTACGCTTTCCTCCTTGAAGGGAATAGACCCAATTCTGCCGCTTAACAAGGAGGGGTCAACCGGTAACTAGAGACATTGATTGATTTAGGTAAGGGAGGTTAGAGAGAGCTTTTATTACAATTATGTTCCGTCCCTACCAGCTCACGACATGTCCCACCAAGAATGAAGGACGTTCACCTAGAGATCACAGTTGCCATAAAGCCCAGTGGAACCTGATGCAGTTCACCTTTACCCCCGGCAGTTATCGAATCACCCAGTTCAACAGAACACAGTTCCTAGAATTTGACCACACGTATGGATCAAATTTAAAAGTATTTGGCAGGTAATATAGGATGCTACACGTCAGCATCTATGTGCATAAAAAATTTTGAACCATCAATTTGATGTTTGATCATTTCAATCACCTTTCAAAATTACCCATACCTGAGTTGGAAAGGCTTTAATATTGGAAGTGACTCGAGGAGCTGGACCAACTGGTGTGTAATTCCATTGCAATTTTCCATATTGTCTGCGACTCTGCATACTGCATTAATTACCACTATTTAGCATTAATGGGAAGCCTTCGGAAATTAAATAAGCCCGCTCCAGCCCTCCACCTGCGGCTCAAAATCCTCTAGAATTGTGTTGCCTGCCGGAGCCATCAATCCAGGTGGAAGGGAGTTAATGGAGTTGAGTACTCGACTGATCCTGAGACGATAATGCTACCAGTTCAGTGACCACCAACTACAGAAAACTGAATATTAGAGTTCCATACTACCACGACCACCAGCTACAGACAACAGGAGTTCCATAGCAACTGGGTAAGGTATAACAAAATATCTCTTCTTCTATTTTTTTTTTGTATTTGGGTTTTTTTATAATTGTTTTCATAGGCATGGTACCTGTTATATATTTATTTACTCTTTGGAGAGGTGACATGAACGGTGAACCTCTACGTCCCCCTTGGGCCCTTAATTCCTCCAAGGCCCCATGGATCTCTGTTTGATCACTGTCATGGCTGCCTTCTCCTACGCGGATTCCCTCCAGTATCCAACATCTCTCTTTCCTTCGAAATGCCTCTACATCCATGTTCCAATCATGTTTGCATTCTACCTGTCAAAGCTTATGCTCGCTGCATGTGATAGGTTCTATCGTGATTCGTAACCTATGCATTGGCCTTCTTTCTGCTTAAACAATGGTTTTTTCATTGAATTGTCAAGGATCGGGGTTTGCCATAGTTTTGTTGTATTCCAACTGCCACATGATTTCATCTCTGCGTGTAACATGTGTGTGTGAAATGACCGAGTGTGAATTGTTTTGACATATATGGATCTATCTTATGCACAGCTATTTCGGGTTATCTTTATTTAGAATATAAAATGGAAAACACAATACATATTAAGATGAGAAGTATATAAGAATGAGATCAATCTGTTGTTTTCCATGGAAGTCTACCAAATACCAATTTTTTTTTTATAGGAGAGACATGATTGTTTTTTGGATTTTAACTAAATTTTTGGATTGATGTTATTATGTTTTTAACAAAATGTACTTTCTTTTATTTGGAAATAGGGCTTGAGGTTGTTTTTTGGATTTTAACTAAATTTTTGGATTGATGTTATTATGTTTTTAACAAAATGTACTTTCTTTTATTTGGAAATAGGGCTTGAGGTCTAAAGTCTTCTTGGCAGTTTTTTTTCCTTATATCAATACCTATTTTCTTACATATATGTAAAATATATACAAATGTTTAAGCACATAAAATGTGTGTGCTATGAGATCTAGTAGCTACTAAAATGTAAGTTGATAGGATAAGGTTATAGAGTCTTATGCATGCACTTCATGTTTTGTCCATTTAGATTTTGACTTCCAAGCCAAATAAACATAAAAAAAACAATTTCTATTATAAAACTGGTATATTTGTAGCCTAGTTGATAGGAACAAATACCTCAAATTAAATAATTCATTGTTCAACAATGCATGGGAATGATCTGCAAGCAAAGTGGTCTTCAATGTATGAAATAGTCTTGTATCAGTTTTAGGTGGTGTCTGCAACATATGAAACTTTCTTGTATCAATTTTAGGCCTAGATATTGCATTCATATCATAGCTATGCATTCACCTCGCTGAGTGATCTCGTCATTACAATTTGTCTTTTCGCCTCATTTTCATTTTCCTATGCCAAGTTAATAACATTTAAGTTGAAATTTCATATAAAAATCTAAACGAATTTGACAACCATAAATTTGTATGAAATGTAGAGTTAAAGGCATGAAAAATCCAAGACCGTCATTAAATTTCCATTTGACAGACATAGTAAATTTGAAATTCGAGGCCTCAATATTAGTATTGATAACTTATGATAAGGTAACCTTTTGGGGAGGAAATGAATTACATTGCTATGTTTCCTAAAAAAAGTGCATGCTTATCATTGATGATGTGATTGATAATAACAAATTAAATGTTGTTGCAAATACAAACATTGCATAACCATCTTGAATGATTTTGAATGATTAAGGGTTATGCGGTTAAGAATCCATACTATGTAGATGTTGACATCATACTTGTTGCATGTAAGTTGTTAGATGATGAACTTAAGAGGAATACATGAGGAATTATGAATTATGTCTTGAGTGCTATAAACTAATATTAAAACATTAATATATCAAAAGTTGATGTATTATATCATATATTATTTTATTTGTAGAATACTTCTTATACGGAGAGCCATGAGGTGGCAATGTCACCGCATTTGTTAATAGTTATTGCTATAACACTAAATCTATAGAGAAACTTTGACTATCATCATAGAGAAATTTATGATGGGTAAATAAGGTTGTTGAAAATTCCGGGCTTGCCAATGTTGGGAAGAAAATATTGAGGCTAGCGTGAGCACCCCAAACACCAATCAACATTCAAATAATTGTACTTTTTAAAATTACATTTAATAAAAACTATTACAAGCTTTAGAAAATTGAAAAACAATTCCCATATCTAAATGAATTAATACTAATGAGCTACTCATATATATCAACTGCAGTGACATAACAATTTAAATAGGAGGTTTTCTTTCTAAGGGGGGTGCATTTTCTATTAATTAATTTTGAATATGTATTGATTTAAAATATGCGTAGTGTTAAAATGTAATTAATGTTATGAATATATTATTAGTATTTTAATGTATTTATTTTTATTTTTATTTACCATAAAAAATAAAAAATAAATATTAAAAAAATATATTATATAAAAGAAGAGAGAAAGTATTTGCAATTTTTTTTTAATGTTTGGTTGACCTTAACCATGGACATGCTTTGTTTGTTTGACGTGTCATTTTTTTTTTGCTTGATTTGTATTTTTTTTTGTCTTTTATAGTTTGGTTTTGGTTTAGTATGTTAAAGTGAAAATCAAGGTTGTGTATAATGGGAAGAAAGAAGATGAGATGGAGGCCATTATTACATGAAGAAAGGTGAGCGATTTTAAAGAAGTTGGGGATGGTCAAGGTCGAGTAAGTATGTATGTTTCATTCATCATTTATTTGTTTGTTCTTGTAAATTTTGTATATTGCTTTTTATGGTATGTATGGTTAATTCATACTTTTTGTATATGTTTTACCCATATACAAAAATATGCATTTCATCATAGCGATTACTCTTTTGTTACGATTTCATCAAATAAACCTTATTCCATATCAATTATATCCTCTCACTAGATGAATGGATTAAATAATTTAGTGCAAATTAATGTGCATCCAACCATAGTCAAATAGCATTAAAGACTAGCTATTAAATACAAGTTTTTTTTTTCATGGGAATTATTGCAGAGAATTAAGAAAGCAATAAAGCTCACGTAAAAAGTAATGGAAGATATAACTTGACCTTCAATGCCCTTATTCCAAACGTTTGATCGAAGGAAACCACACAATGGCTATTATCCAGAGATCTCTCGCAACAATAGAAAGGAACTAAAATTTTGGCATTCACACAAGTTTGATACAGTTAAGTCAAATCTATTTGGTTTTCATCATCTCCTACCTTAAGTGGAAGGGTAGAAATTATTTATTTATTTTCACCAAGGCTTAAACTTCAAATCAATTATTGTTTCCACATGGAGAAGCAGTTGGTTGAGCTATACTGATTGAGGCTACCAAGACATATATTTTGCAGAAATATCTATTTAAAGTCACTAATAGGTTTGTTGGACATGATCTAAGTGTTCGTCCAAACCTAGGAATCTAAGAATTACTCCCATCCCATGCTTTCAAGTCTGATGTTCAAGTTTGGTGTTGTAGCTACTAGACTTGATTGATGATGCATATCCCTTCTCTTTGTTTATTTATTTAGGCACTAGATTAAGGTTTTAATGATTTTTTTTTAATCCCCATAGTGTCCACTAAAATTTATGAAACTAAGTGAGGACATAATACATACAACAATATTTAAAATCGATTCTTTCCACTCATTGATAAAAAAACCATAGACATTTACAAATGAATCAAAAGTTCCAAGAGAACCGCTTTTTACCTTTTAGCTTTTAAATAGGAGATAGTAAAATCGTTCAATCAATAGTTCAAGGTTGGTTGTGTTGAGGTAAATATTATAAATTAATAGCCCAAAAATATCTATCCCCATAAAATACAAGGTAGGGGGAGGTTCCATTTTATAATAGTGAAGAAAATAAACACTTCCTATGCTTCTATTTTTTAGCAACACTTATGTCACAAACGTTTGATTTATTGATAGAAGAAACAATGATAATCTCATAGTTTTATGAGTTCATATGGATTTATTGAGGTAGAAAAACTGTAGCAGTCCCCCACTTTCCTAAAACCCCAAAATATTTTACACTAAGAGAATGCATATGATCTGTAGAGAGGGAAAAGTTGCAGGTAGGATTTTTGTGAGTAATTCAGGAACCACCAACAACCTCAATAATATCCAATGCCTCTCCGGCTAGATTGGTCATTGCCACTCCTTATTCTCATGGTATATTATGATGGCCCACGCCTCTGCCACTTCATGGATATCACTATGGATCGGTCATTTCTCCTCCTTATTCTTGTGGTATATTATGATGGCCCACTACTGACCGCTTCTCAATCCTATCGCTTCATTCCCACCCATCGGTGAAGTGCCTGTATTCTTACGAATCCCAGTCTGTAGATTCACCATAAGGATGGAGGATAGAGATATGAAGTAACGTAGGGACAAATAGAAGTTATTTTTTTATCCCCTAAAATCCATTAAGTAACTTGCATCATGAACATACACCATTCTATTATGCACTGTCACTGTTAATCACTAGCTAAGGTCTTGCTATCCAACGAGTTATTAAGTTGTTGGTCCTATTGCATATTTAACTTGAATCTTTAACTAATCGCGCTTGTGTTTTTAGTGATAGGGATGGAATCGACATCCGTGAGCGATTATTAGTTAGTGGGTGTGCTGGAACTAACAAGGATGTTATGCAAGGTAGCTCTATAGTGGCCAAACACAAAGGTGATCACGTCTCAGTCTAGTTTACCGTTTTCTTCTCCTATCGGCAATGCCCCGCAGCCAAGTGAACTTTTAAGTGGGCTAATACTAATTAAAAAATTCTCAATATGAAGAGAGGTGAGATGCCCTTAGAAGAAGAAGGGATTAGGGTTACCCAACCTATCCATCCTACAAAATGATAGTGGTACATGGATCCTGGGAACGATGGGATAACTGACCAACTGTACACTGATAAATTGATCAAATAAATGTCCATTAAGAGAGACCTGCTTATAGTCAAAGCAACAAGTATGTTAGTTAATTTATAACAGCCTAAATTAAGCATGTGAAGCACATGAAGGGCAGAAGATTAGCCAATATTTGAATTTCACAATTAGTAACGATCAATATTTCTTTCTCCATAAATATATTTTAAGAAAAATTTGGAAACAAAAAGATAAAGAAAACAATTAAGGGTCAGTGCAAGAAGATGATGGACCTTTAAGATGCAATCCTAGTTTTCAAAAACAACATCATGCTACCAAAAAATACATCAACCCGAGCCTGACATAGCACTTGGTATGGTTCAACCCCAGCCTGACATGTCATATGACATGTAGGATAGGAAAACACATCGCGCACCCGTTATATAACTATAAAACGCGCACGCGTTTTGTAGTTATAAAACGCGCACGCGATATGGAAATTATAAAAAAAAAAAAAATACACAGTCCCGAGTTCAATTTCATCATCAGAAGCGCGATTTCGACGGGCAGCGTAGCGTTTGGAGCGAGGTTTCGACGGCCGTTGGTGCATTTGGAGCTGAATCAAGGGGAAGGGAGGAGATTTCACACCCACCATTGGTTCATTCCCATACT
>LPNX010287779.1:129817-328566 GCA_001517045.1 Pseudotsuga menziesii | reverse complement strand
GAACTAGAACATGATTTGTCTTTCTTGGTGTACCTTTCATGTTAGTAGACAACATAAACCTCATACAACACCAAAATGCATTAGTACAGTCATAAGTGTCAGCACCCTAACCAATGAATATCTTCTATCATGCATTCATAATTTTGTTAAGGTGATACGACAAATCTAAAATCAGGATTGTACTAATCATCATAACATGAAGGCAAACATACCATAAACTTAATCATGAACAAATCTCAAAACATACCTCGATGAGTCATACCTGTCGAGATCGCTTGTAATCTCCTTATGTAAAAATTGGAACCTCTATACTCATGTAGATGTCCAATCGATTCCTTTATAACACTAGGTCCACTTCGGTTCTCGTTGGCCTTACCTTCCGAGGGGGCTTTCCTTTGATCATCCCCCCCCCCCCCTCTTTTCTTTGGATTTCACCACTTTTTGCTTTAGTCTTGCTCCTCTTTGCTGTTTTCCATCCTTCTTCTTTTTCTTGTTGATCCTCTTGGTTTTGTGGGCAGTTGCGGAAGAAATGCCCGTATTCATGGCACCCTTTGCACTTGAAAGGAAGTTGTTCATAGTCCATCTTTTAGAAGTGGTACCAGTTCCCTACTGTGAGCTTGATTTCCTCTAGTAGTCCAGCTTCTAGATCCACCTCCACGCAGATGCGGGCACATGCATATTGGTCTTTTGGGCTTGCCATATCAATATACCTTTCTAACGTATTTCCAATTGCTTTGAGCGCTTTTGGATTCCAATAATGCATTGGGAGATTTGGGATCCTAACCCAAACTGAGACAGCCTTAGGAGTATCTATGTTGGGATCGAAGTTCGGAGTCCAACTGTTAAAGTAAAGGCCTTGCGGTCCCATAAAATAGGGTCCATTTCGAAAGATTAGCTCTTTGTCCTCCTTAGGTTCGAAGTCAAACAAGAAATAACCTATCCCGACTAAGTACGAAGCTACATTTTTCAAGATCAAGGGTCTCCAATTCATCTGGACCCAACTCTCAGTGGGTTTTGGAGATGGCCAAAGTCCAGTGAATTGCCCAATCAACGCTTGATCTGCCAGTGAGAGAGCCACATAGATTGTGTCCTCCGGCGGCAGAGCAACAACTAGCACATCCTCGATCCGTTTGATGAACTTCGGAGGGGCTCCCTTAGCAATCTTTTTATTTTGCTCGGCAACAAGCTTCTTGAACACTTCCGAAAATGGGGCAGAAGGCACGCTCTCCTCGGTCCCCATCGGTCTGCGGCCTCCTTTCAATCCCAGATCTAGTTCCCACTATTCCAAATCCGAATCACATTTTTTTATGCAGATCTTGCATGCACGAGGGTGGATAGTTTGTGAATGGCTCTGAACTGCCTGTCAGAATGAGCCCCAGCTGAATCACATCCAACGTAGCCTTGATCCAAGAAACCTGCCCATGATCAGTCAGAGCCAGGATCGCCAGGCATCGTCGCACATGCATGCAACGCAATCCTCAAACGCATGCAGTCGCAATCGCATGCGGTCGCTCCAAAAAAAACATATCGACTCCTTGAATAGTTGCGTTGAGGCTCTATTTTGGTTTTTTGCTGACAATTACCATTACCGACTTTAGTCTTTCTGTGAGGTGCCCCCTAGGATAAGTAGCTTGGGCTCTACTTGTGCTCTCCATTGCAGTGCTGATGATCAGCTTGTAGAATGTTGTTTGGAACTGGCTCACTTGATACTTTGGTGATTATGATCCATCAACCCTGTCTATTTTCTGTCTTTTTGGCTTAGGATTGAATATGATGGACTCTTGATTGAACTTGTAATGGTATAATTATTTTAAAATCATGAAATGTAACCGTTTCCTTTGATTCATATGAATAGCAAGGAATAGTCTTATAACAAAGAATAGTCTTCTTCTTAAGAAAAACAAAAAAACAAAACAAAACTTGTTGATTCCTCTTGACGTAATTAATGAATTCATTACACTTCGATTGTAAAGTATAGCTCACTTCCAAATTAATAATTTTTGCTTAGCTCTTTTAGGTGAAATTAATGAATTCATTACACCTTAGAATATAAAGCAATGATGACTCCTAAATTAATTAAATTAATAAAATTTTTTAAAGCTCTTTTCCTTTCAAGTAAGTAAGAGCGGGAAAATATTGAAGAACAACCATTATGACAAAGTGGCGCCTTACTACGATGTCGATGCAAGTAGTGTAATCATATTTTCTGAGGTAAATAATGTATTAGATCATGAACTTTAATGTTCCTTAAATATCCAAAACCAACGGCTATATGCGTGGCATACACGTACCTCAAATTCATTTTTTGAGCTGGTCGTTGGGCTTTGGCACGCAGTATATTTACATAATCACCCCCTCGTAGACAATCCTCCAGCATTAACTTTGGATATATGAGCCAATGGACATCTGGCTTGCTATTATACTCCACTTGGAACTTTTTTTTTCGGCCATCTGTGCATTGGCTCATATATCCAAGAACGGAGGAGTATATATCTTAACCAAATCGTCTTCAACCCGCAGGAATCCGGCAGAGGAGTGTTTAAATCGCGAATTCAACCATCTGGATTGTTTAAAAATGCAGTAATTAGTTTAGAACAGGGAATTCTTAATGCAGTAAGAACAGGGAATTCTTAATGCAGTAATTAGTTTAGAACAGGGAATCCTAATTGCTGATTCTTCCTAGCCATTTTCCATTTGGTCTGATTCTTCATGTAAAATCGAGGAGTACTAGGTTTTCAGTTTTTTTAATTTCTCTGACCAGAGAAACGATGGATATCGAAACCGACTGTTTGGAGTCTTTTGCAAAGGTACGCCTACTGTATCATAGGGTTTATCCTTTATATACATTCACTAATTCTTGTTTTAATTCCATGCTAATCCTGGTCATGGTTACAGTAAAGCGAGGAGGGTTTTCTCGGAGCGTTTGGAACTCTCTTACTTTACTTAGGGTCTGAGAATTCCAAGCTACGTGGGAAGAATACCCTCGAGGTACTTGGTAAGAACATAAAGATTTATTTGATTCATTTATAGCTTTATCATTTCACTGCTGGAGGGATAAGAAGAATGGGTGTTAACTCCACTTTGTTTTTGTTTTGATTGCATATTACTACTGCGCGACCAGGTATTTACATCCACTTCCACTTCATTGAATGGAATTCCAATGCCAGGTATGTTCTCTGAGCATTTTTTTTATAAGAGTTGCCATGGTATTCCGAGAAGGTCAGTCTTCCTTTGAAGACGTGCCATAATTTAATCTTCATTAGAAAAGGGAATTCTTTTCTTTCTATCTTCTGTGTATTAATCGCTTTAGATTTGGCTCCGTGTCTTGGCCACTCTCGGTTCTATAATGTATGCATCCGAGACAGGGCATTGCTCTTATGATATTCATTAAGGACTGTCGTTGTATTTTTGTATACTATAGATAAAATCTGTAACCTGTAAACTCTGATATGGAATTCAATTCTATTACCATTTGGGTTTTCTTTCTATGAATGAATTGTCAATTTATTTCACTAAAATTCATTTATTTATTTCCAGATGAACTTAAATAGGGGGAGTTCTGTAAAATGAAAAATTATCATTTGACCTCCAGGTCCTCTATAATTCACCCTCCCTGGGTTTGATTTTCTGGAAGTTGTCGTGTTTTCTCTGCGCGCCCAACATCCGCGTTACATTCAGAGCCATTTAAATTTCATTAAATTTATTTTACTTTTAACTATATTTATTGGTTATTGAATCCAGCTAGGTTTATTTCACAACCATTGACTGGGTCTCGGCCTTACAGGCCTTTAAAGAGTTTAATTGGTTTCGACGACAAGTATTCCTCTGTCTATTTTATTCCTCGACCCGGGGCGTAACAGGGTTTTGACCCTTGTTATTTGTCTTCGTCTTGACCCTTGCATATATGTATAACAGTAGAGTATTCACGGCCTCGCCTGGTCTCAGTATGTATACATTAGTAGTTGTGTATGGCCACTTCACATTTTCATATTTAAATTCTTTTTGATGACTTAGTCATTTTGTAAACTCTCATTTCTGGAATGATGATTACTATGTGACCGAAGGTCCTTATTAAGGAGATGTCTAAATATTCAACTATACTGTCATTTTTTTTCTAGAATCCGGTGTTTTTTATCTTGCAAAATTGAAATGTAACTATGTTTAATACCAGGTAGAAATTGATTCAGTACCATCAAAAATCCCTATTTTGTGAAATCTATGTTTTAATCCAATTGTTATGTTTTAGTCCCAGGTAGAAATTGATTCACTACCATCAAAAAAACCTATTTTGCAAAATCAAAATGTAACTATGTTTTAATCCCAGTTTCAATACTAGAAATTGATTTAGTACCATAAAAAATTCCTATTTCCCCCGCATCTTGCATGATATACCTCCTTCCCAAAGTGAATCCGACCAAGAAGATTTATGCAAGTAAAAGAGCATACCCAGACCTCTAGAGTCAGAGCAATGCAGCAATGCGAAGCAATGGATGCAAAGATCCCATGCAAAGATCCCACCGAAGCAAAGGCATGTAACTATGTTTTATTCCCAATTTTGATACTAGAAATTGATTTAGTACCATCAAAAATCCAAATTGATTTAGTACCATCAGAAATCCCTGGGCACCCAAAATTCCAAAACTTGACCACTGTAACCTGGATTTTTAGAAATTCCGACCAGGTACACTGTAACCTCGATTTTTAAAAATTTAAAAATTCTGATCAGGTACCTGAAAAATCAGGTTATTCCGATAGAATTTTTAGATTATTCATTAGTTTAAAACCTTTACTTGAGGGCTGTCCACTATATGTTCATACAGATTCGTTTGATTACGCAAATTCATTTCTGCATGGATAAAAGGTATCGATGTTAAACAAAAAGCTTGACCACTGTAACCTGGATTTTTAAAATTTTCGACCGGAATTTTGATAAAGGTTACATTTTAAAAATTTTTGACCGGATTTTTATAATTTTATCAAAATGGTCCTGAAAAATCAGCCTGAGGGCTGTCCTCTATATGTTCATAGTACATACAGATTAGTTTGATTATGCAAACTCATTGTTTGCATAGATAAAAGGTATCGAAGTTAAACATAGAGCTTGACCACTGTAACCTGGATTTTTAAAATTTCCGACCGAATTTTTGATAATTTTATCAAAAAGGTGTCTGAAAAATCAGCCTATCCCGATCCCGATAGAATTTTTAATGCTCAGCCTATCTCGATCATGATAGAATTTTTAGTCTATGCATTAATTTAAAACCTTTACTCGAGGGCTGCCCTCTATATTCATACAAATTTGTTTGATTACACAAACTCATTGTTTGCATAGATAAAAGGATATCAATGCTAAATATAGAATTATTTATGACTAAAGCTGTAGGGTTCAACCTCTAATGGTATATTCTGGTCTTCCTTCTATATACTTCTTTGAAAAACTATTACAAACAGAATGTTGTTTTAGACTATGCATTAGTTTAAAACCTTTACCTGAGGGTTGTCCTCTATATGTTCATACAGATTTGTTTGATTACGCAAAGTCACAAACTCATTGTTTACATAGATAAAAGGATATCCATCTTAAATATAGAATTATTTATGACTAAAGCCGTAGGGTTCAACCTGTAATGGCATATTCTAGTCTTCCTTCTCTATATTTTTTTGAAAAACTATTACAAGCAGAATGTTGTTTTAACGTGACTAATATGTATGGTCGTGATTCGTAATCGACCTCTGTGCAGCTGTTTCATATGTGTTCTCTGGTTTTATGGATAGTTCAGGATTTCTTTATGTATTACTATATAAAATAATGCACAGATTTTCCTGTACATTTACATAAATAAACTCTAATTTTCTTATTCAAGAATAATTTATATTTCTGTTAGGGAAGTGCTTGATATTCAATCAGAGAATGTAGTGCTCACTATTTAATATTTCCTACTGTCATCAAACAAGAACCAGTCTTTTCATATCCATCATTCTCACAGAGCTTTAATAGGCAGAGCGTCACAAAAATTTCAGCAATCAGACAGTTATTTCATGGGGTATCAATTCAATATGGTGTCTCTTTAATTTCTTTCCTGCAGAATATCACTTCCCCTAGCGAGCTGGTTTGAGGAGTGATCGACTTCGAGGCTGGTGGAGAGATTGAAAACGATGAACATGACATGGCCGCTGGCCTATATCAACACGTTCATGGCCTTCAGTTCTCTGTACATGGGCTTCAGACTGGTGGAGAGATCGAAATTGGTGAACATGACATGGCCGCTGGCCTATATCAACACGTTCATGGGCTTCATATCTCTGTACATGGGCTTCAGACTGGTGGAGAGATCGAAATTGGTGAACATGACCTGGCCGCTGGCCTATATCAGAACGTTCGTGGGCTTCAGATCTCTGTACATGATCCCCAGGTTGTGCAGATGCTACAATGCCAAAACAGTCTCTTCTATATAGAACCTACAAATATGATGTCAAAAACGTCAAATCAAAAGGAAACCTTAACTGCAATGACCAATGATTATTCATATTCTAATTAGAAAACAAGGCCCCAACAATTATCATCAACATATTCAAATAAGATTTACCATTTAAACCAATTTGACCTGGAACCAGATATTGATTGCCACCAACTTTATTATTTTGTAGTAGCAAAATGACTCTACAGATTGAAACTGTAACGGGAAGGCTTTGGTCCCCAGGGAAAGATAAATACCCTAATTGCCACCACCAACTAACTCGCTATGGGTGCAACTAACTCAAAACTCAGACGACATCATTGAATAACTGTCTTGCCTGCCATTCACAGCCGAGAGTCATATAGTTCGGGAAATACATCCACTTGTAATGCTTGCAGCCACCAGGTTGTGAACAACCTTCGGGAAATACACTAGCTTTTAATGCTTGCAGACTACCTTGCTGATGGCATGAACCAACAGGGTAAACATTTAAAAATGATGATGTTTGTCGCCGCTGCGTGGTGGGCAACACATAACAAGGCAGAGGTCATCCTAAAACAACCAATCAGACTTTAGGATGACCTCTGCCTTGTTATGTGTTTCCCACCACGCGACGGCGGGTAGACGTCATCATTTTTAAATGTTAAACCTACTGGTTCATGCCATCAACAAGGTAGTCTGCAAGCATTAAAAGCGAGTGTATTTCCTGAAGCTAAGTTGCACTGAAACAGATACGGATACGGGGAGGGAAACGGATACCACAAATTTTGAAAAATGTGGGATACGATACGGCAAGGAAACGACAACAAACTTTAGACTACAAAAAGGCCATGGGACATACATACTTTAGACTCCCATTCATCAATTAGATTTAAAGGTGTTGTTTCATTTATAACAATTAAAATCCGCAAACTCAAATATTGTCTTAAACAATATTCTTCTATCTCAAGTGCCATAGATAAGTCACCCGCTGGTAAGCATTTAAACGAGAACATGTCAACTACTTCTAAACATCAATTTCAAACCCTAAAATTACTCGATGGATGTATCCAAATGTTACCATCTAACAAATATTGCGTTGTTTACACCTCTAGAAAAGTGTTAAAATTTGTGATTAAACACAATTTTTTATGTAAGACAGACTCAGCTTTGTTGTATTTAGGTTGGTCCACTCACTAAAAAGACAATCAACTAGGCAAGTGAGAATCAATTGATCAACCGACTGGTTTCAAAAGTGACTAACTGGCTCTTAAAGGGCCTAAATTCATAGGATTGTCTATGATTTGCAACCGACTTGGATATTCAAACTTGACATAATCAACCATGTTTTAAGGGGATTAATTAAGCACACAAGTATAAATAAATGAGCTCATGTTTTAGTGCGACTTGAGTGTGAGTGTGATGACATGCAATATTGCACTCTATGCAATAATATACTATCTCTAGACACCAATGAGTTTCCTTGGATATGTTGTTTATGTTTTATGGTTGATACTAATAAAAATGCTTGAAATAAGATTAAAATATCACATGCACATCAAGTGAGTGTGATGACATGCAATATTGCACTCTATGCAATAATATACTATCTCTAGACACCAATGAGTTTCCTTGGATATGTTGTTTATGTTTTATGGTTGATACTAATAAAAATGCTTGAAATAAGATTAAAATATCACATGCACATCAAGTGAGTGTGATGACATGCAATATTGCACTCTATGCAATAATATACTATCTCTAGACACCAATGAGTTTCCTTGGATATGTTGTTTATGTTTTATGGTTGATACTAATAAAAATGCTTGAAATAAGATTAAAATATCACATGCACATCAAGTGAGTGTGATGACATGCAATATTGCACTCTATGCAATAATATACTATCTCTAGACACCAATGAGTTTCCTTGGATATGTTGTTTATGTTTTATGGTTGATACTAATAAAAATGCTTGAAATAAGATTAAAATATCACATGCACATCAAGTGAGTGTGATGACATGCAATATTGCACTCTATGCAATAATATACTATCTCTAGACACCAATGAGTTTCCTTGGATATGTTGTTTATGTTTTATGGTTTATACTAATAAAAATGCTTGAAATAAGATTAAAATATCACATGCACATCTTATGGAGAACTGGCTAAACAATGCACCATCATAATTCTCTCCACAACATAAGGATAGGGATATGAGTGTACTAGCAATGGAGTAAATAAGGCCATAGGTCAAGGGTTCATACTAATTCAAAAAGGAAAAGAAGAAAACTGAAGTTTGTTGGAAGATTATTGGAAATATGTGTTGGTTTATGTAACCCTTCATAAATGAGTACGCTATTTTGTATGGCTAAAGCTGTTATTGTATCAATTTTGATATGCAAGTTGATTTATCACATATGCAAGTCATTGGGGTTTATTTAAAACGAAGTTGTGAAAAATTAGCAAAAAAACTGAAAAGAAAAAATAAAAAATAAAAAAGTCATTGTACTTCTACACTAGGCTGTGAAACTATCACTAGTAGACAATCATTTGATACAATAAGATGTCCACAAATCAATGATTTTTTGAACCAACGGCAGGCCTCTATCAATTTTGGAAAATTACAATGAAACACAATCAGTGAGACATAAGATGTCAAATTACCATTCACCAATTTAGGATTAAGGTTTTGCTCTTGATTTATAAGCTTTGAGGCTTTGTATCTATGTTTTGAGGTTCAATTTAGGGTTATGGTTTTATAGTTTGCCTTTGGGGTTATTTATTTGTTTATTTTCATGTCAAAAAATCAATATTTCTAGTCAAAAACTTACCCTGTAGCTGCTGAAACATTTCAGAAAACCAGGAAACTGCTGGAAACTTGGAAACGTTTTAGGAAACGGCTGGAAACGGAACGGAAACGTTTCTAATTTTTGGATACGGCTTGGAAACGTTTCAGTGGCGTTTCCAAGCCGTATCCCCTCTGTTTAAGTTTCCGAAACAGGGAACGAAGTTTCCCCTGCCCTTCCTAGAAGTTTCCAGTAACTTAGTCTTGAAGGTTGTTCACAACCTGGTGGCTGCAAGCATTACAAGCAGATGTATTTCAAGCATTAAAAACTGGTGTTTCCAGAGAATGGAGTCGGGATGTAGCCCTCGTAATCTGCAGGCATTAAACATTGGCATGTCTTCACCTTTTAGCCTTTGCAGGGCATTAAACATTGGCATGTCTTCACCTTTTACCCTTCGCAGGGCAGGCCAAAGAATGAATGGAGTTGTTCGGGAAATTTCTGTGTAATGGCGGATGTATTCTCATGCTGTAGTCAAACGATAATGCTATGATAAGGCTGAGCGCCCCTCCCCACCATTATAAGACCCCTCTTCCTTTCTCATCTTCAAACTCACCCTTCGCTCTTACTCTGTGCTTCCAACATCTCTACTTTGCTTGCTTCCTTTTGACTTCTCCCAGCTTATAACATATAAAATGGGGGAAGCAACAACAAATGGATTTCCCATCAATGGAAACGAACATTTGTATAGTGATGCATATGTTAACAGGAATGGAATTGCTAACGGGCATGTAGTTCATCATGTTAATGGGAATGACAAAGGGATTACCATGGTGACTGTTTCCAATGGAGTGCCGAGGATTTGAAACCGCGCTTTCGGAGACGAACGACGCCGTTGCTTTTGGTATGAAGAAGAAATTGAAGATAATCTTCGTTGGTGTTTCGTGCTAAGTAGGTAAATTTTGTAATCATGCGGAACTGAATTGTAATAACTTAGCGTTGATTTTTGCATTGCAAAGATTTCAGAGCTTGAATGAGAATATATATAAAAAAACAAGTGTTTTTTTCACTATATAATGAATATTACTGTCTTTGCAGCATTCTTCATACTAGAGTGAGCAATTACCAGGATATAGCGCGGTCTCCATAAAGAACCTTTCGGCCCTCACTTCAACTTTCACCCCTTATGGGATGTCCATCGTCTGTGAGGCTAATATGGTCTTCATTTTTCCACTTGATTTGCTTCGCACTCACACACCCATGAGAACGACACAACGACGTTGTTGGCAAGCTGCAGAGGTTCGACAGAGAAAATGAACAAGAGGAGGTTTTTGTGGATGTTTTGGAATTTTAAGACTTTAGGGTTAGGGTTTTAACTTTGTTGAATTAGGGTTTTCTTCGCAAGCCTTGTTCGCTTTCTACTGTTTATGTTTAGGGTTTGTCAATTCTCACAAAACCATGGTCATATGAGGGGAAGAATTGTGATGGCCAATGTCGAGTTAGTTAAGTGCAAATTCTCAAGTTGATGCCATGTCTAGTTAGTTATACAATGTACATAAGAGATTTATGAAAATATTATTGTTACCTACTACATTATCATACCATGTTATAGGGATTTTTTTTTATATATTATGATTGTTTTACTTTTCTTTCTAAATCGTGTTCTTGTTTTAAATGTTTTAAATAAAATGTTTGATGAGAAAAGATGTTTTTCTATAGATATGTATATGGGGTTAAGAGTGTAGATTGGGTAGTTGGGAGGTTACGTTATGATCATCTTTATTGAGGTTCAAATTTACCTCTAGGAAATGTTGTATCGCCATGATATCTCGTAGGTGTTAGTACTCTTTCAATAAAAATAAATAAATGGGTTAAGAGATTTGTTGGATGAAACATGGGGAATATATGTTGGTTTTTCATTTACAAACATATATGTAGAGAATTTTGGAACTGAATTGTAGATAACTTATTAAAGAAATGTCTTTTTTTTATGAAGAAGGGGTCTAACATATCCTATAGGATAATGATGGCATCCCATCAAATTTCGGCGTCCCATCAAATTTTGGCATGCTTTTTATTATTATTATTATTATTAGATATTTGTTTTGTTTTGCTTTAGGCTAAGATCTACTATCATCCCATCAAATTTCGACGTCCCATCAAATTTTGGCATGCTTTTTATTATTATTATTATTAGATATTTGTTTTGTTTTGCTTTAGGCTAAGATCTACTACTTTGTTTTTCTTTTCTTCTTTTGTTTGATGCCTCTTTTTATTAGATATTTGATTCTTCTTCTTTTTTTATGCCTCTTTTTATTAGATATTTGCTTTGCTTTGCTTTAGGCTAAGATCTACTACTTTTTATTGTTGTCTAATATGGTTGTTTTATGAAGGTTTTTTCTTACTTTGTTACTTTTAGTGATGATAACCTGAGTAAGAATCCTTTAGGTCTAAAAACATGTTACGAGCCTTCTTTTGGTGGATATCTTAAAACTTGTATGGATACCATGTTATCCCTTATATTGAGATATGAGATGGTTTTCTCTTTGAACACTAAATAATATATATTTTGTGTAATTTTAATATTATATCAATAAAATTGCAGTTTTTTTTCTATAGAAAATAAATTAGGCTAAGAGGTGTTCAGTGGAATTACCTCTTAAAGTCTTTGTTCTCCATGGAAAAGTCTAAAGTTCAAATCCATTTCTATTATGTCAAATTTATGTGAACTCAATATAGAAGTGGGTAATTATAGTTGATTTTGTAGTTTCTAGGCCCAGTTATTTGAGGGATGGTGTTAGAAAAACTTTCAGTATTGTAGTTTCTAGGTCCAGTTATTTGTTAGAAGCATTAGTTATACAATATATAATCAAGATAAGAACTTCCATTTCCATGTCAAAACACAACTCCAACTACATAAAATCCACCCCTACTGAATGGCACATATCATGCATTTAATCTCCATTTGTATATGTGTAATAGCCAAGGATGAACTTAAACAAACCATACATAAGTCCATCTACTAGTATTGAAGGATGGTGTTAGAAAAACTTGGATGTTTCTAGCTCATCCAGACTTTCTAAGCATTAGTTATACAATATATAATCAAGATAAGAACATCCATTTCCATGTCAAAACACAACTCCAACTACATAAAATCCACCCCTAATGAATGGCACATATCACGCATTTTAAGCCAACTCGAGTTTATAGCCAGCATTGTTTCTTTGTTCAGATCCAAATCCAGATGCCCTTCGTTGTATCTTGGGAACCCTGGATTTTACACCAAGTTTCTTCATCTTCGAAATATTACACATTGAATTCCTACAAAAATTCAGTTTCAAGCTCTGCTTTAACAAAGTGTACTTATGCAAATTGTGTCGTGTACTAAGGGATGAGAAAACCTGTACATCAGGAATATAACATTAGAGAACTTTCCAACTCGGACATCTTGAATATAAAATTAGGAAGCCTTCCAGAGGATAAACATGTGTACATTGCAGTAGTGCAATACGTTGATTAGAGGATTAGTTTAATATCCATGTAATCGTCCAATAAAAAGAATGAAAGAAAGTAACAGAAGTAGAATTACATTATTTATGGTTTTGGTTGTTTAGGTTTCTCAGGAATCGCCTCTGAAACTCTATTGTGCATGTGTGCTGCAATAACTACAACCATATAAGAATATAATAACTTGTTTTGGTTGGCTCGGCCTGGGCCCTTCCTTAGAAAAGATTTATTTGTTAACGTGTAGGCGATCCAGCTTCTGAGCAGCCTCATAAGTTTGAATCAATATACTTAAATGGTGTACACAATGTACTTTATGTTATGCTGAGCCACTCTGAGCAGTCTCATAAGATTGAATCGATATACTTAAATGGTGTACAAAATGTACTGTATGTTATGCTAAGCCACGCATATCTGCTTTGGAATGCATTCCCAAATTGGAAAAATCTGTGTAATAATGTAACACAAGAAAGCTTCTGAGCAGCCTCATAAGCTTGAAATTTGAATCATTATACTTAAATGGTGTACACAATGTACTTTATGTTATGCTAAAGCCACTCTGAGCAGCCTCATAAGATTGAATCAATATACTTAAATGGTGTACAAAACGTACCGTATGTTATGCTAAGCCACGCATATGCGTCGGAATGCATTCCCAAATTGGAAAAATCTGTGTAATAATGTAACACAAGAAAGCTTCTGAGCAGCCTCTTAAGTTTGAATCAATATACAAAAAATGGTGTACACAATGTACTTTATGTTATGCTAAGCCACTCTGAGCAGCCTTATAAGATTGAATCAATATACTTAAATGGTGTACAAAATGTACTGTATGTTATGCTAAGCCACGCATATCTGCTTCGGAATGCATTCCCAAATTGGAAAAATCTGTGTAATAATGTAACACAAGAAAAATATTTGTAATAATACCAGCATAGATCCATCTTAAAAAGGATCTTTACCAAGCGCAGAAAGGGATCAAATCTCTCTAACTGCAAACCTCTTTTTTAGAGTGGAAATGTTGAGGAAATGTGAAGGGAATGTTTATGGTTTTAATTTGTAGTCTTATATAAATATGCGGTTCTAAAAAATATTTTAAATCTAAATTGAACCAACATGTTATTTTTTATAACATTTTATTATTTTTTTATAAAGGAATAACATTTTATTATTTTTTATAAAGGACACGTGTCAGCTCTAGGATGAGCACATCTCCCCCTACTGGGCTGTAGAATGTGCCTTCTCAGCCCAACAACACATGGAAATTTTACACTCAATCCATGTTCAAGTCCGAGCACAACTAGTTTTTACTGGGAAGTTGGAAATAGCATGGAGGGGCTCAATTAACCAATTATGTATGGAGAAACCAAAAATTAAAACCAATGCTTAGTCTTCACTCATTTCAATGATGTATGCATTTAGTTCTCAACTTGTCTATGCGGCTTCGGCTGAAGACCTGTTCGGAGCCGTCTATGATCTTCCTTACTTTTAAAAAGTTTTAGGATAATGAAATCCAACTATGATCTAGATATAAAGACGATAATAATCACGAGAAAGGGAACAGTTAAATCTCAGCTTGCTTCTCGTGATGAGGATATGTTTCTTCAAATTCATCCTTATGTTTAGGATTCATTCAGATTAGCCCCATTTTTGGTAGCGCCAACTTTAACAGAATATGGGAGTCAAGTTTGGTTTGAGGATTTTATTCTCTCTGCAGAGAGAATTTAACATGGTGGCTTTTGGTTAGTGGCCTTGGGGTTATTTTTGTACAGCTTTTGCAGAGTTCTGGTTGGTTGATGTGGATAAATGTTTATATCGCTGCGCTGATAAACCGTGCCCATGGTTCTTGCTTTTTCTGTAAGTATTGAATTTACCGAGTTCTTGGGATATTAATAGGCAAATTTCAATTTGTCTTGAGGTTGCACCTCAGATGGAAGTAACTGAATTGCTCACAGCTGGGCCTTTTAGTTTTGGATATTCAAAACCAAAAATTTAAAAGCCACAAGGATGTGAGAAAGAAAGAAATTATATTAACGTCCACAAAAATGACCAAAATAGGTCAATGGGCCTGGCAAAGACAACCAGCCGTGGTGTCAATGCCCAGGAAGATGGGTGGAAATTATAAAATTCTATTTTTTCAATATTTGAGGAAAAATGTCCAACCAAAGACTGATATGGAGAATGCAGAAATTTTTGGAAATATATTTTGCTATCTCTGTTCGGGTCCCAAAGATTTTGGAGTATTTCTTTGCTGTTTTTACATCTCTCTTTGCTTTGTTACTTACTGTAGATAAGACTGATGTGGAATTGCAAAGAAAAAAAATGACTCATTTTATTGTTTATAAACTTGTTATCTGGAAGAAAGTTTTGTGAGATTCCAAAGAGAAAAGTTCTTCTAGCGATTCTAACTTTTCCGACTTTTTTCTCATGAAATGTCTATTTTCTGGATGAATTTTGTGTAACCTTAGTTTCTTTTGGACTAGCATTTTATATCCATCGCCGTTCTTAGCAGTCAATGTAATCCATCCAATTTTTTCCAGGGTATTAAAATGGCAATTCATTGAAAATGACTGTTGTGCATTTTAGCGGAACAGTTTTTAATTTTTCCCTCTTTTTCTGATCCAAAGATGCTGGCATTTTTGTAACTTCTATTAATTTTATTTTCCATACATTTTATATTTTATTTGAGATGAAAAGAAGATACATTCTTTTCTTTGACTTAAAGTCGGACATTTTATATTTTATTTGAGATAAAAAGAAGATACATTCTGTAGATGCATAATGGCAATGCATTGCCAGTAGATTCCATAGGATTAATTACTTCTCTGATCAACTATGAAAAGAACTACACCTGTAAACATCTAAAAAGATCATTCACTGGATTTTTGGCTTCCTTGAAATATTGCACCAAAACCAAGCCTTTTGAAATGGATTTAAAATAAGATATACATCATGTTTCTATCTATAGTCCATCAAACGATATTCAGAGAGTTCCTATATTGGTCAATAAAAGGAAAATAAGTTCTCTAGCGGCATCGTTCCTATTTTGGTCAATGAAAAGAAAATAAGTTCTCAAGCGGCATGAAAAGCCTTTATTACACAGCAAATATAATAATAAACTTTCAAATGTGAACATCAGCTGAGGGCTACCAATAAGAGTGTTCCTCATTCGAAGGCAAAGAGGGTGTGATTCTGAACTGAATACAGTAAAGGATATTTACATGTGTAACACTGCTCAAAATCCTGAGGTTTTGTTGTACAAGCTGGAATAGCTTTTGAGCGTCTTCCAAAGACTAGAATAAACTTATGGTATAACAAAAACTGGAAAAATTCCCTTGCATGTCCACTCTTACTGGAAGTCCTGTAATTTGATTTGGTTGCTCCAACTGCTAAAAATCAATGAGTTAGAGGCCATTGTCAACCACTGAAATTTTGTGAACCTGTGAGAATATATGGCAATGTCCTGATGATATAATTGGCATAAATTTTAAATGATGAGAATTGTGGGTTTTGGTTGCAAACTTGCAATTATCACCACCATTCGATTGGAACGAAAATTTTTGACAAAAAGAAAAGAAGAATATGTTAGTATTTTCACTTTGGAGAGTTTTTGTTTAGTGTGTAGAATATGGTGGCAATTGGCAGTGGGCACATCATCCGCAAGTAGGTGCTTAAAGCTACAACGTGGAGGGGAATTAGAGATGACATATAAGGTAAGATAAGATAAGTTTATTACCATCATTCAGAGGCAGGTGCTTAAAGCCACAACGTGGAACTGTGCAGGGAACTAGAGATGACATATAAGCTAACATAATATATAGTTTATTAATGTCCAAAAAGTACATCAATGAGACTATTCAACAATATCGATGCAAAGTGAAAGGGCTAAGAATAGATAATCTGTAGCTCTAAGAGCTGAAAGCAAAAGAGAAGTACAATGCCCTGGAAAAGGGTACAAGGAAAAGATTCTGAGGGTTGTAGGGTTCTGTGGGCCTGTTGCTTATATATATATATATGTTTGCAACCAACTTAGACAATATGCCCATTCAACCAACAGCATCATTCAGAGGCAGGTGCTTAAAGCCACAACGTGGAACTGTGCAGGGAACTAGAGATGACATATAAGCTAACATAATATATAGTTTATTAATGTCCAAAAAGTACATCAATGAGACTATTCAACAATATAGATGCAAAGTGAAAGGGCTAAGAATAGATAATCTGTAGCTCTAAGGGCTGAAAGCAAAAGAGAAGTACAATGCCCTGGAAAAGGGTACAAGGAAAAGATTCTTAGGGTTCTAGGGTTCTGTGGGCCTGTTGCTTATATATATATATATATGTTTGCAACCAACTTAGACAATATGCCCATTCAACCAACAGCAAAGCAGTAAAGTATTTTGCAAGTGAGAATCGATTGAGCTCAGAAGGCCATAACCAGGGCACTCTGGTTGTTTACAATTTTGGCGCTTGTGGGTGGGGGTTCAAATCCCTGGTACCTGCCCAATAAGGTCATGATCTGGGACAATCATCAAAGCCACTGTATCGGGGAATTGTCCTTCAGGTATGAGGTTCGAACTACGAACTACAAAGCTGAGACAGTATTTGGCTGTGGCAGCAATGGAAAGAGGAAATCCCACCTTTGGTCTACGTTTGCACAGATTTGACTTCAAATCATCTTCGATTGAATCCTGCAAGCTGTCCGGTTGAGGTTAGTATTTTCGGCAGATGAAGCCTTTGTGAAATTTGGGGTTTATCTGTGTTACTTTGAAGTTTGTCTGTTGACGGATTTAATCTGTGTTCTTCTCCAGTCCAGTGATTTGCTCTGAAATCTGCGTAATTACGGCTTCCTTTTTGTATTAAGAGTTCTGGGTTTGAATCTTTATTTGCCCGGTGTCTGGTTTGGTCTAGATTGGTAGGTTGGTGGAAACTTAGGTGACTAAAGGGGTGTTGCTCTCTGGCCAATGGAACCGCTGAGGGGGATGGATCTTTGAAGAGCCCTCAGCACTGCATTTCAAATGATGGTAGCGAGGTGAACAGAGGTTCTGAAAATAGATCTATGAGTGGTAGGAAGGGCAAATAGATCGAAAGGCGCTGAAGAAGACTGAAGCAGAAAAATAAAAACAAAGCTGCTAATGGCACCCAATCTGAGGACGACAGTGAGGGTGATGAGCAAAATGCCAAGGAAAACAACAAGGTATCTTGACGTTCAAGTTTTTGATTGATAGGGTTTGGAGATTTTTTTTTAATTTTAATTTTTAATTATTTCAATTGCAATTTATTATTGTTTTCCATGTTTAAATTGAGGTTCTCTTGCATGTCCATTACTTGTGATAGATTGCTTTTCTAATCCATTGGCCGGTTTCAAACGCAGTCTCTAAAAATTACTCTGAAATATAGAAAAGTAAATACAGATATTTTATTGTGAACTTTGTGTATTTTGGTCACTATAGCAATATTCCTGAAGAAATTCATTGTTACAATGTTGTTGTCATTTTGTTTTTTTAAGTCACTGAGCTTTGATTGAAGTTTATGGTAACAAATTTCCATGGTCTACTTGGTACAGTCAAAGGCTCGCATAATTCCCACTTGTTGGATGCTTTGGCCTTCGTAGCATTACTCTGCCTAGATTGGCAAGAAGAGTAATGTTATAAAATGGATTTTGGTGAGTGGGTCTATTGGTAAGAAACTACTGTTGTTTCCTATTGTCGAGGCCTTGTAGATGGAGAAGAATGAGAAAGGGATGATGATGAGGATGGGGGATTTGCCACAGAGCTGTATATCGCATATACTCAGCTTCACCACACCCAGAGATCTTTGCAGGCTCAGCGCTGTCAACCAGACATTCAGCTTGACCAGCAATTCCGACTCCGTTTGGGAGAAGATACTTCCAATTCAGTATTCCCATCTTCTTGCAAAGCTCGATTCTCCTTTGGAATTCTATTCATGAAAGAATTGTATTCCACTCTCTGTTATTCCAATTGGATTGGAATTCTCTTCCAAGAAAGAATTGTATTCCATTCTCTGTCATCCCAATTGGATCGACGACAGGACCAAGGTATGCTTGTATTTATGGATACTATATTTATTTGTCTGAATCTCTTTCAATCTTAATTACCACAGGGCGGGAAATTAGAGATCCCTCAATAAGTGTTTTTGTCCAATTAACCCAGCTTTGGTGGAAAAGGATTCCAAATGTGGTTATTTGGCCTGTATTACTAGAATATAGTGCTTTAGATGCAACCTTGGATTGTAATGTGATGAATATACCAAATTACCCCCACAATAAAGGAATAAAGTTCGCCATTTGTCACAAGCCATTTCTGAACAAGGTCTGCAATATGGAATCTATTACTTATAAAAAAGATATTCAAAGTAAACATCTTGAAAAACTAATGAAAAATCACCGATGCTGGTATTTAAGTTTAACCCTTCATAAAAATTAATAATTTATGTTAATATTTGTTTTCCACATAAGATGATTGTTTTTATATATTTATTTACTTGAGCAGTGCTCAGACAGACCAACAAACATGGCTTGTCTGAGTGCAAAATTATCGAATAATTTTTTACATCTTTATGGTTTTAAATTTGGGGCAGAAGAAGAGAAATACGATATAGTTAAAATAACTTAAAAAACTATTTAAAGCACTTTCAAAACTGTCGTAGATGTAGACACTGAGAGGGGGGGTGAATCAGTGTAAAGCAATTTTTACAACTTTTCTTGACCTGTCACACTTAACTACTGATTCATCATTTCATTGTTCTACCAATCTCATAATCATTTCATATCATTCACATATCATAGCATTTAACTCAACAAGAATCATAACACAGAAGAACACCACACCATATAAATTTGTAATATTTTTATATTAGTTTGGTTCGGCTACAACCGTTAGGCAAAATCAGCACCTACTGATACATAGAGCACCTACTCTGCATCAAGGACCCTGCCTGGTTTTCTTAGACCCTGCTAAGAAGGGTTTGAGGTATTCTAACCTCAAAAGCAAGACAAGCTTGCTTTTACATTAAGGCTTACTGTCACATCAACTCATCAATCTGCGGTCAACTGTCTCAGCTCATGTTCATCTGCTCACCATCAATGCTGCTCATCATCACTACTGCTGGCCATCTACTGCTGCAAATTATCCTCTGATCAGAACTTCTTCTGCTGGTCAACTCAACTCATACCGCTCATCATAAATGCTGCTCATAGTCAAGTCATCATACAGCTCCTATCACTGATCATCTGCCCATCATTCAACACTGCTGCAACACACTTTTCACTGCTGCTCATTACCACTGCTTATCTTTGCTCATTAATCATATCAAGAATCCAGCTGGTCACTGTCAAGTCATCATCCAACTGCTACAAGGATCTGCTCTTGTGCATTATCTTTCTTTACTGCTGCTCATACTCATTCATGCAATGATTTCATCTGCCAAGCCTGTATATGTCTGCTGTTGGCTCAAGAGATGCCAAGCAAACTGCAGCTGATCATTTCTTATGTAAAATAGCATTGTCTCTTCTCGTTCCAGAATTGTCCTTGGAACCTCCAAGTGCGGTTCTCCTTGTATTGTGATGTCAATCTTTCACTGTCCCTAATTACAAATCCATCAACTGCTGCTCAATCAACTGATCAATTCCCTACTCAAAATATACTGTCAAATATATCACTGTCAAGTCAATCTGATCTTTGTCAAGTACATCAATGTTAAGTCACAAGTTCTCCTCTCTGTCACTGTTCACTTCAATCTGTATCATGCCCCAAACTTATCTATTTGTTCCCAGGCTCATCACTCAGGGTTTTCATAACATCTTCATAATGCCAACTTTGGACTTATACTAGCAAATTAATTCATAGTGAACTGTTTTAGTTGTCAAGCCAAAAGATGCTGCTACCGTCTCTATATATCTTCCTTCAAAAATCTTTCACACGTCCTGCTGCTATTTGTACCTTTGGCTGCTTAAGCACAAACTTCAGTGCTGTAGATGTCCAAGGTAATATTCTTTTAGGAACCTGAGAGAATACTTGTAAAGGATCCCTGAAATCAGAATTTGAATGGCCTTCATGTATGCCCAAAATTAGTGTTCATACATGCATCCCTTTCATTCTTTTCTTCATCTCAGTGCAAGTCCCTGTCCAGTCAGGGTCTACATACCACATAGAATTGCAGACCTGTAGCTTCAAATGTATCCACCTTTGCCTCCTACGAATTGCTGTGTACACTGTACACTGCTTGTGAAACCTAACCTTGACTTCAAGGATCAAACCATCTTGTCTTTGAGGCTATCCGAGCTGATAGAGGTCAGTCCTTCTTTCACGGAGATAAGTGCTAATAACACTTCATTCTAGCATTTCACGCTTCCATCATACTGAGATAGAAAAGATAACTCCTTTTCGGATTCCGTAGTAGATACCCGAAATTCAGAGATAGATCAGAGCATTTTGAAATGCAACTTTCATGTTGGAGAGATTGAACATTTGACTACCAAGTTAGATAAGAGCTAGAGGTCAAAACACAACCAGACAGCTGCTGTTTGGATGGCTTAAGAGATCAACCAAAAACACAAACCCAAGATACTGAATTCAAACCCAAGATCCACTACACTGCTGCTTCTAAGTGTCTCTGTCCATCTTTTTAAAAATACAACATAAACCTACACTTATACATAATGTATCAACTTAGGGATGGCTGCTATCACTTGAGCTATTGAACATACAAACTCACCAATTGTAGATCTGAGTATAAGCTTGAAGATAGCTTCTAAATACTGGCTGACTATTCTGCAATAGACCTCGAACTTCTTGATCTCCACATCTTCTTCAGAACATCAGCAATTTTGTGCTTTCAACTGTTGTTAACTTTCAAATGCAGACTGTGTATGATGCTAGGATTGTATGAAGACCTTCAAGGCTGTGAAAACTCATTAGAACTGTCAACCTTCAATTTCAAGCCTGAAACTTATGCAGATGACCAAAAATAAATTTGCCCACTTTGTCAATTCTGGTGTTGTATGAGAGCAGCAGACACTTGCTTTGTCACCTTGCATACTAGGGTCTGAAGTGAGTTATAAACTCATACTTATTTGGATCATGGCAGGAGGACAGAGAGGAATATGTCCCTGAAGAATTCGGGTCTGTAGCTGCAAGCCAGCAGTGAACACAAATTCAGATCCCCAAAAAAGTTGACTGTTTTGAACCCCAAAACAATTTGGATGCTAGTTGTATGCTGCTGCTAGGTTGACTTACGAAAAGACCTTGATCAACCTGCTCCTACTTCTCCCAGTAGAAAACAAGAACCAAAACAAAAATGTCTGCACAAAGTTCGGGTCTGTAGTAGCTTTCAGTCATATCAGCGAAGGTCAGTTTCTATCACATCATACCCAAAGAAAATTTTAGCACTGGAAAAATTCGGGTATGTATAGCCTGCTGTTTTTTTTTTGTTGACTTCATAAACCAAAAAGACTGTTGCACAGTCTATATGGGAAGAACTCGGGTCTTGACTGCTCCCACGCTGTCCCAAAAAAATTTCCTTGACCTCGTGTATCCTTGACTGCTCCCACGCTGTCCCAAAAAATTTCCTGCTGCTGCCATCGAGATTCTGCCTCAGTCCAATCTCAGAGCTAACCACGAATTATATCACCTAAATGAGGTCGTTGAAAGGGTATTTATACCCATTTTTCACATTTTCTTGGGGCCGACCTGCTATATTAAAATATTTTAAATTTGAAGCCGACCTTACATATTTTTGATAATTTTTATTATTATTTTTGAAGCCGACATAACAATAAATTTTTTGGGCCGACATCTCATAACAATTTGATGATGAGCCGACCTAACCACAAGGGAGACTAGAGCTACAAAAACTTCAAGGACTTGAAGAGCATCATCAAAGGTACAATTTCATCAATGGATCTACATCAAGTGCAAGCAGTGGGCTTCATGACCAACTTGTGGGTCTAGGCACTTCTTCAACATCTTCAGCAAGGTGGTGGCATCAATGACAATTTCATCAATAGTAGATCTATCTTATCTCTGTATTTTTTAAACACCAAGAAATTAAAGAAAATAGGTTCACTGGTGAAAAGATGAGAACAAATGATTTTTACATCTTTAGGGTTTTGAATTTGGGGTAGAAGAAAGAGAAATACTATTTAGTTAAACTGACTTTAAAAACAATTAAAGCACTATCAAAACTAACTTTAAAAACTATTTAAAGCACTATCAAAACTGCCATAGATCTATCTTTATCTTTGTATTTTTTAAACAAGAGGTTAACTGGTTAAAAGATGAGACATGATGAATGTATCCAAATTTACACTGTACAGTTTAGCTGGGGGATTTATCAAGTAACAAGAGCTTAAGAAAAAGAGGTGCAATGTTTAAAGACGGGACATGAAGATGAATGTTTTTCCAATTAACATTTTACAGATCTATCTTTATCTCTGTATTTTTTGAACAACAAGAGATTAAGGAAAATATGTTTACTGGTTAAAAATGAGACATGATTAATGTACCCAAATTTACACTGTACAGTTTAGCTAAGGGATTTATCAAGTAACAATAGCTTAAGAAAAGGAGGTGCAATGTTTAAAGATGGGACATGAAGATGAATGCTTCCTAATTAACATTTTACAATCCAAATGAGACATCGAGATGAATATATCCTATTTTAGTCTAGGTTGGGATTTATTAAGCAACACGAGATTTTAAAAAGGCGGGGTAATGCTTAAAAGATGGGACATAAAGATGAATGCATCCTAAATTTCATTTTACAGTCCAGCTGCTCTACTGTCTAGGTGGGAGTGATATGCAGTCCAGATGGAAAATGTGTATCCATCCATAACATTAGAAATCAAATTGAAGTCTGTAATTACAGCTAGATAAGTGACTTGTACTCTACATCCCAGCTATGGGAGAAATCAAATTGAAGTCTGTAATTACAGCTAGATAAGTGACTTGTACTCTACATCCCCCAGCTATGGGAGATGGTGTGTCAGGTGTCTCTTCTTTTTGTAAAACTTACAAATAAAAATAAAATCTTAAGAGTGAACTTTTAACTGACGGGACCTCAGTTTTTTTTAGATTTCTTTGAAGCTAATCATTATATTGAACCCACACCTCATTCGTCGATAAAACTTTACTGGTCTTAATATTTTGTTGGCCAAAGATATGTATCTTGGAAACCTTGTTATAGAGTTTGTAACAGTGTTGTTCGTCGATGTAAGTACACCAAAAACATTATCTTTATATATAAAAAATACTACCAAATTTTCGCTGATCAATGTTGGCTGAAAGTAAAAACGTTTTACCTCAAGAGAAGGCTACAACTATACTCTTGAGCGAGCTGCAACTAGATCTCAACTTCCACTGAAGTGGGTCTGGGTTTAGAGTTCTTATTTTAGTCAGAAATTCAATTTGTATTTATTTACAACGTTACATGGGTTCAACAACATGGTTTGATGTATTTGATTAGGCAAATAGTAGCCTCAGTCATCCAGTGTTCGTGACTTAACTTGCTCCTTTATTTTGTGGTTGGCTACTTTAGTTTCCATTCAGAATAGTTTTCTCATCTTAATTGAATGTTTATATTTCGCAAGTTTATGACATGAATGTGTTTTGATTTCAGAAGTTTTGGATAGAGCGAGCCACAGGTAATAAATTGGGCTATATGTTGTCTGCAAGAAATTTGGATACAACTTGGGGAGATGATAATCGGTATTGGCATTGGATTTCTCAGGATGAATCCAGGTAACACTCTATTCATTTAGTCTTTTGTTACTTCTAACAAGACGACAATATGTACATTAAAGCTAATATCACGGTTTTGACTTTTGTCTACAGTTGCAGTATGTTGGCTTGAAGTGAGAGGACAGTTTGACTGCAATATTTTGTCTCCTGGTGAGGCATATAGCGTTTCATTCAGGCTCAAAGTCCACGAGTCAACCCATGGCATTTTTCGGAACTTTGGTCGTAGAGCTAATTATTCCTCCCTTGCCTCGAGCATATGGATGGAAATGTAAGCCAGTCAAATTCTCAGTTACAACTCCTTGTGGTGATCACCAGACATGCTCGGTATTTGAGTGACATGGATAAACCTGTTGAAATTGAAGCGTACCAGATGACTTCCTTTAGACATGTAGAGGAGGGGTGGATGGAGTTTGATGCAGGCAGACTTGGCGTGGAAGAAAAGGGGGATAATCTAGGAAAAGTAGAGTTCTGTAGGGGAGAATGGGAAATTGGAAACCAGAAAGGTGGACTACTTTTAGAAGGGGTTAAGATCCCACACATTTCTTTGGTCAGGGAAAGAACTGAATGATATAATTTGATTATATTCATCATTGAATTACTTAGTATTTTGAACTTTATTGTATCTCTATTCTATATTTTATTAGGGGAGTGAATTCAATGTAGAGAAATAAAAGTTTTTCTCGTTCAATTGGCCTTTTGTGGGTACTGAAGTTCCTCCCCCAGCTTCACGGAAATCTATTTAGCTATCGGAATAACAAAACCAATGACAGAAGTTTACCAAGATACCCCACTAGCCAGAAGACCCCGCTTGGTTTTGTTTGTCAAGGATCAATATTTATGTTAAACACGCAGAGCGACTCTTTTCCTTTGATTTTAGTTGGCACTTTGTGTGGGTTTTCCCTTTGACAGTCATGGCTGTCGGTGATCTCGAAGATTTGTCCCCTTCCGTTTTCTGGAGAGTTTGAAATGGGGAAGATCAGAAAGCTCCAAACATTAGATGTCAGTGGATGTCGTGAGCTACGACGGTTGCCGGGTTTGGAACATTTGACTTCTTTGGAGATGTTGAATGCTAGAGGATGCGAGAATTTACAGAGCATACTGGGGTTGGGGCAGCCCAGAAAGCTCCAAACATTTGATGTCAGTAGATGCCATGAGAGACAAAACGCTGCCAGGTTTGGAACATTTGACAGTTTTGGATATGTTAGATGTTAGGGGATGCGAGAAGCCGCAGAGCATACCGGCATACAAGCAACTGGTATGTCAGAGCTCACGGCAGCAGCAGCAGCAGCAACATCATCCTGGGCAGGAATATTTGAGCAGGACATCGACAACGATGCAACAAGTTGTAGATGGCAGAATAGAGATGGACTTGAATTACTCCTTGCTTTCAGGTAGAGGGGAAAATAGGGTGCCATCTGACATTACAAAGAAAGAGTGATTGGTAGATGGAAAGTGCGCTGGAATGACAACCAGGGAAATGAGCTGGAGGAAGTTTGGGAATTTCAGCCAAGGTATACTTCACATACATTTAATTGTTTGTTTGGTGCTCATCTTTGACACTTTCATAAGTTTTTTCAGCAGCAGCAGCAGCAACATCATCCTGGGCAGGAATATTTGAGCAGGACATCGACAACGACGCAACAAGTTGTAGATGGCAGAATAGAGATGGATTTGAATTACTCCTTGCTTTCAGGTAGAGGGGAAAATAGGGTGCCATCTGACATTACAAAGAAAGAGTGATTGGGAGATGGAAAGTGCGCTGGAATGACAACCAGGGAAATGAGCTGGAGGAAGTTTGGGAATTTCAGCCAAGGTATACTTCACATACATTTAATTGTTTGTTTGGTGCTCGTCTTTGACACTTTCATAAATTTTTTCATAGGAGGTTGTTTGAACTTTGAAGCGTTACCATGACCAAACTCTTCTTTTGTATTGGGAAGTTGTTGCTGTTTAAATTTGCATCCAAATTATTTATGCAGGCAATGCATTCACAGTGAAGCGACACTATAATAAATATTTTCTATCAACAAGCTTTATCAATTACGGTGATTAGATGCATGACAATTTGAATTTACCTTGTTCAGATATACCAATTGCAGTAATTGCCAAAGAAGCATTAGAAGGACACATTCTCTATATGATGGTAGTGCAATGACAATTTGAATTTACCTTGTTCAGATATACCAATTGCAGTAATTGCCAAAGAAGCATTAGAAGGACACATTCTCTACATGATGGTAGTGCAAGCTCCACCTTTCTTATTCGTGCCGCATGGACCTGTCACCTCAATGTTAAGGTAACAGTCTTACCATGAATTTTTTTAAGGCACTATAATCATTATGAAATATAGTCTTTAATTCTTCCTTTGATTCTTATTAGTGTCATATGACCCTGTACACAGGTTAATAATGATCCAAGACTACACACTTCCAAAAGTAGGCATTGTACAAAATCAACGATCCGCTAAGACTACACACTTCCAAAAGTAGGCATTGTACAAAATCAACTGTTAGTTCTTGGAGTTGGTGGATAGCCTCCATTTGCACCATATATGTATCCAGGAAATCATTTTGTATCTGCTATACATCCTCCACAATCAGCTGGCGTTACTAGGCCTGTATCACAAACAACAGGATCACTGTTTCAACTTACTTTCAAGGAACTGTGACAAATTAAATGTACATGAACTCTCCTGCTCAACATGCTACACCTTTAGGGACAACTTGGCAAGCTCACTTGTCAGTTCCACCTTATTCTTCTGCTGCATATCTCCCTGGTGGTCCTCCCATGCAGAATTAGGCATGCCACCACTTGCCAGGAAGAGTACTCATGGTGGCTTAGCTTTTTCATGAGTAGCACAGATGGGTTAAAGGCGGGAATGGGGAAAACAGGCATTGTTGGTGTCCTTCAACTACTATTTGTACATCAAGAACGAAGTCAAGAAGAGGTTCAACACTGAAAAATATGTTCAACGTACTTTATTTGACTTTGGGATTCCATGTTTGTGCATGAAGTTTATGCTGTGTGTTCATTTTTTTCAGCCTTCAAACAAACAGGGGGGGTGCTTTCTACAGCTTGGGTGGGGCAGGGTGATCTATCGATTCTTTCTTTCATGTGTTAGTGTATAATGGTGCATTGGTTGCTTTGAATATGGAATCAACTCTTTTGTTTGTGAGTAATGGTGCATTGCTTTCCTTGAATATGTATTATGGATACTAGCATAGCTCATCAACTCTTGTGCGTTATGGTGCATTCAATATGGCCATTGGATTGGTGTACAATCTCTTTCACTGTATTTCAAGTTTAGTAGTGGTAACACAAAAACATTCACTAAGTTATACTACTTGACTAACAAAGGTCTTTCTGCTAAATGCATTATTTCCATACATAATAATACATATATATGTGTGGTATACGGCTCATTTATGTATGCTATTGAAGTAAATTCTAGATGCAAACCAATGCACAGAGTCTAATTTTTTTTTGTATATTTTCATTTCATCTCGGTTTTTGAGATTCTACCAGCCTTGATCAATGATATAATGATGGTATAGTTGTTTCGCACTTGGCTCTTATAGAAAGGGGGCGACAATAAGTGTTTTATAAAGTGAATTGCATAATGTTTGTGTTTTAAGAATGATTTTGGCTCCTCTTATAAGGGGGCCGACAATAAATGTTTTATAAAGTGAATTGCATAATGTTTAGTGTTTTAAGAATGATTTTGGATCACAGGGACTTTTTTCCATATTCAGCGTAGGCAATCACACTTTTGGCTAAACTATATCTGCATGCTGCTGCTGTGGCTTGTTTTATCAGAGCAAATTCAAATTTATGAATTTCAATTTCGAGTTGCTATTTTAGCATGTGTATTTTTAATATTGCACATTTCTGCACCATATGGATCTGGTAAAAATCTTCTTAAAGTGAAGAATAGCACTTCAAACCTTAAACTGGTAATGTTTCTTAGCATTTTCCAATTCCATATTGCTCTTAGGCTGGGTAAATTGTCAAATGTGGATTTGGATCGGGTTTTTCAGTCAGAACATGCAGTCTTAGCAAATAAGGTATAAAAGGTGTTTGCTTTTATACATTTGAAGGTTGGGCACTAGACTCGACACTTTTGACCAGATTTGAATGAAGCTACTCCAGATTCAGACATGTTTGTAATGGTGCAGTTTTGTTTGATATTTAAGAATATGGAAAGTATGGTCAAAATCCAATCCGAAAGGAAGTTTTAAATTTTCTTGTTCAATTCATTTTTAAACCTTAAAGTTTAAACAAAAGATAAATGTTGTTGAGTATATTCGCATTGTATATGAGCACTTGCAGGAAATTATGTAGGTGGATACAATGCTAAGGACTTGCCTCAACATGTACAACACAATGTGTTGCATAATTTCTTCCTTCATAATTTCAACACTATACAGAGGGTTAGAAGGGCACATATTTAATTAAATGTGTTGCATAATTTCTTCCTTCATAATTTCAACACTATACAGAGGGTTAGAAGGGCAGTTGATAAGCAGGTTGAATTGATTAAGAGAAGTTAAAAGAAGTTAAAAGACATGTTAAAAGATATGTTAGAGCAGGTGATTAAAAGAAGTTGCCTTATATGATGTCATTGTAGATCTCTGTTAGCGTCTATCAACATTTTTTAACATGTGTCTTTATACAAGTATGGGAATAATGAAGAAATCATGAAGAAATCATTTTGGATCTTAAGCTAACATCTGTCTCTGTAGAAGTATGGGAACAATGAAGAAATCATTTTGAATTTTAAGCTTTGTATTTGTGAGGCATGAATTAAACCCGAGTACTGTGCAGAAAGAGCATGATTGAATGGTTTAACAAATTGGATACACATGATGCATATACCTTTACGAACATGAGTATGGAAAAATATCATTTTAAAATATGCAATATAGAATGTTCAACAAATTTCTTCATTTTGGAATATGAATATGGAAAATATCATTTTAAAATATGCAATATAGAATGTTCAACAAATTTCTTCATTTTGGATTTTAAGCTTTGTAATTTTGGATTTTAAGCTTTGTATTTGTGAGGCGTGAATTAAACCTGAATACTGTCCAGAATGATTGAATGGTTCAACAAATTGGATATGCATACACATGATGAATTGGATACACATACGATGAATTGGATACACATGCATATACTTGCATACACATGATGAATTGGATACACATATGCATATACTTTTGCGAGTATGAATATGGAAAAATATCATGGAAAAATATGTAATATAGAATGATTCAACAAATTGGATACACATGATGCATATATACCTATACACATGATGCATATATACCTATACAAGTATAAATATGGAAAAATATCATTTTAAAACATGCAATATAATATCACTTTTACGAGTATGAATATATCATTTTAAAATATACAATATAATACCTTAGTGTGATTGAGTTATGTTTTAAGCTACATGTAACCAAGCTCTTTTTTTTTAGCACATGATGCATATACCTTTACGAGTATGAATATGGAAAAATATCATTATAAAGTATGCAATATAATATTTGAGCTATGTTTTTAATCTAGATATAATCAAGCTCTCTATTTTTTAAGCCTTTGATAGTGTCTTGAGACTCGGTTTAGCCATGGATTTTACATTGAAGTAATATGATAAATATATTGGAGCTTCATTGTAAAATATTTTTCATTGTGTCTTGAGACTCGGTTTAGCCATGGATTCCACATTGAATGAATATAACAAATATATTGGAGCTTTATTGTAAAATATTTTATTCGGTGTTTTTTGCCTCAAGAGATACTTTTTGAATACATGTGCATTTTGTATTTGCTGAAATGTATTGCATTCGGTTTAGTGTGCCTCAGGAGGTGCTTTTGAATACATGTGCATTTTGTACTTGCTGATTACAAGGTGTTCTAGTAGTGGAACACCCCCACCTCAATGGCATCTCCCTAAAGAGAGGACAAATGTGGAGATAAGTAGCATGGAAGACTATTGCTTGTCAAGTTTAGTGCATTCTGTTGTCACAAAAATTATCAAAAGGCCTATACCGAGTCAGGAATCTTGAAGAATAGATAGGGCGCGTCAGCTGCCCCTGCTCCAACAAAGGGACCCCTCCTTAGTTGATTGGGTCCAAAAAGCTTTTCCGTGAGATTGTCTAATAGGCCGTAAGCAGTTAATGAAGGGTATGTGCTGCTATTGGAGATGTATTGAAAGCTCGTTCAATTGATTTTTTTTCTCATCTTATATAAGATTAAAGTTGTCATAAAACAAAATTTAGATGTTGAATAACTATAAATAGTTTTATTTTTAACATTGTTATTTGTTTAATACACCATTTTAAAGCATTTGGAATCATTTAAGTCAAAGAAAACTAAAGCTATTCATATTTCAATATTTCATTAACCTATATATATTGCTATTCATATTTCAATATTTCATTAACCTATATGTATTGGAATAATTAAAATCACATGCTGCCATATTTCAATATTTCATTAACCTATGTATGTATTGGAATCATTAGAATCGGACGCTGCCAGTTGTTTGCTTTGATGCACCTTTCCAAAGCATCTGGATTCACTTTGACTAAATCGCTTAAGTCAAAGGAAGCTAAAGCTTTTCATATTTCAATATTTCTTTAACTTATGTAATGGAATCATTAGAGTTAAAGGAAGGTAACGCTATTCATACTTAAGTATTTTTTAACATCTGTATTGGAACTTTGGTAGAAGCCACTAATGGTGTATAAAAAAATGTTACAGGTTGGTCCTCCTTTTCTTGCAACAAAATTACAAAAAAAAAAAAAAAATGGTACTTTTGGTATGATCCTTGGTTTTGGTAGTTTGTTATTGATCTTGTGTTGGGTTGCATTGATTATCTGTTTTTAAAAAGAACAAATGGTATTTTTGGTATGATCCATGGTTTTTTGGTAGTTTGCACTAATTATGTGATTGGTTATTTGGTACATAATTATTGTGTTCAAGGTATTTTTGTGCATGTTATCATGAGCATGTTTATTACTTTGCATTCAAAATCTCTTGTTTGTTTTTCTGTTTTTTTGTTTTTGGGTAGTTTGTATTGATTATGTGATTGGTTATTTGGTATAGAATTGTTCTTATGGTTAAGGTATTTTTGTGCAGGTTACCGTGAACATGTTTAGTGCTTTGCATTCAAAATCTCTAGAATCTTGCTGCGTAATGATATGAATTCCTAAATGAGTTTATGTTCAAAAAGTGAGTTTGGTTTGGATGTATACTTTGATATTTGAGCATATGATTGTGTGAGGCTTCTTGAAAGAGTATTTTTTTGAAGATTGAAAGCCTCTATGCCTTTTGTTTCTATTGTTGTTTGGCTATTTGATTAAACTAATCATTAATATTTTTTTAGTTTTATTTATTAATTATTTTATTCAAATTAATAATATTTTTATTTAATTTTAAAATAATTAAGGTAAGGACCAAGTATTTCTAGTGTTGTTTGGCTATTTGATTAAACTAATCAGTAATATTTTTTTAGTTTTATTTATTAATTATTTTATTCAAATTAATAATATTTTTATTTAATTTTAAAATAATTAAGGTAAGGACCAAGTATGCAGTGCATCTATCTTAAAATTTTGGGGTGGATTACCATCTATGGACGATGATGAGACAAGTGTACTATCCAAATTGATTCTATGGACGTCGTCCAAAATTTATAATTAATGATTTCAAGAAAATAAAAAATAACTTAGTTAACATCTCATAAGTTGGAAAAATTAAACTTCAATTTCAACTATTTGATTAATAAATAAAACTATGCGCTTAACTCCATTGATGATACATCTATTAGCTTCACTTCAACTCCAATCATGACTTTTACTTGAATTACAATTGATGATATATTAAGTTTTGAATTACAAATATTAGCTTAACTCCAATGATTCTACAACTATTAGCTTAACTTCAACTCTAATCGTTTAGGGCTTAGTTGAAGTACATTTGGCATCTATGAGTCTAGCTAATGTGCAGACATGTAATAGTCGAACTCCTAATAAAATAGTTCGAATTCTTAATAAACTTCCCCATTTGGCAGTTGGGCATCTAGCTAATTACACTGATAAGAGTTTATATCTTAGAATTTTGGGGTGGACTACATTCTATGTTTTTCATCTATGGACGAGAATGAGACAAGTGTACTCTCCAGATTTATTTTATGGGTATTTTATGAGTGATAAATACAGTTTGTGATAGTTGGAAAAATTAAACTTCAACTTCAACTTGGTAATTAAAACTTCAATCATGATGATAATTATTCGATTAAATCGCTGATATACTAACTTTCAAATTGACTATTAGATACAACTATTAACTTAACTTTAACTCTAATCGTAACTATATTAGATTAACTATTAAATAACTATTAATAATTCAAATATATACCCGTTGCCGTATTAACATATTGATCTTATTAATATGGTTGTTGCTAGTATATTTCAATATGCCATTTTATAGTTTGAATTTTTATCTATTTGGAATAAATTTTAAAGGCCAACTAATTCAAAAGATCACTAAATTATATTCTAAATAGTTGTTCATGAATAAGGCAAAAGTGGTTCACAACTTCAATTAAAATTCAGTTAAAAGATTTGTTAATAATCATGATTTATAAATATGAGAAATTTTATTTTTGATTAGACATTATTTTGTACATTCTAGAATCATTGCTAATTATATATTTAATTAAAAATTAAAATTAAAATAAAAAATATTTTAAAATTAATTTTAAAACAAAATATTTAAATAATAATTTTAAAGAATTTATATGAAATCATAATTTTTTTTTCTAAATATCAATTCAAATTTAAAATTATTATATAAATACAAAATTACAATAAAACAAATTATAAACATTATTTTATGGCATAGTTTGGTTTTTTTTTCAATAGCTGATTATATAAATACAAAATTACAATAAAACAAACTATAAACATTATATATAATAAAACAAATTATAAACATTATTCTATGGCATAGTCTAGTTTTTTTTTTTCAATAGCTAAAAGTATAGAGAATCGAGAGCTCATTCAAAATTAAAATGATTATATAAATACAAAAATAAAATAAAACAAACTATAAACATTTTATATAATAAAACAAATTGTAAACATTATCCTATGCATAGTTTGGCCTTTTGTTTTGTTTTCAATACCCGAAAGTGTAGAGTCAAAAGAGATCTACTTAGATGGTGACAAATTCATCCTTTTATTATGGTTTATTATTGGTATTTTAAGAATGACAAATATTATAAATAGATGTATTAGATAAAAAAATTATAAAAATTTATTAAAAAGAAAATGTAGAAAAAATATTTGATTTTATGTAGAACCTTTTATTGCTTGAATATTAAGCTAAAGTCTAAAAAAAACTTTTTAAAATTTCATACTCAATTATGAGCTTCTTGAAGGGAATATTAAAGTAAAAAGAAAAAAAACTCTTAAAATCCCATACTCAAGTATGAGCTTATTGTGAAGGATTAACAAAATAACAACATAATTTTATACGAAAAGCCATTTAATGTTGGAAGTGGAAATGATGCTAAATTCTTAGAAAGATTAAAACATAAGCTTATCTATGTTGCCTCATCATTATAAAAGAATAGAGATCATTGCAATCTTGTTTGGGAAACTTAACATAAGGGTGCCTATTGATCTTCAAAATGATCTACATTGATATGATTGCTAAGTCTCGCAACATAATGTCAATAAGGACTCCACACAATCCATGTAATTTCATTTTCTTGTTACCTCTACCGTGTATTCATAATCAAATTGATCTACATTGATATGATTGCTAAGTCTCGTAACATAATGTCGATAAGGACTCCACACACTCCTTGTAATTTCGTTTTCTTGTTACCTTTACTGTGTATTCATAATCATGATTGCATTGTAAATTATTTTTCCACCTCTTGGTTGTCGACCCCATCACTTAAAATCTTCATTTTTCCCAAATTGCAATTATACCATTTGGATACCCCAAGCTATACCTAGTTCTTGATACCTTGTTTTGGAGAATATCCTTAAAACCACAACGCTGATATCACTATGCCTAAGCATCTTTACAATACTCATACCAAAGGCTTGCAACCTTGGAACTCTGAAAAAATTCACTATAACAATCATGTGTTGGATCCTGCATTAATACTAAGAAAATATAACCTTCCAACCAGCCTATTTTTTTGTCTCTTATTCAATGAAATGCAAGTCTTCATTCCTTGGGATGAATTGGGATTTGGATAGGATAAAGGTATGATGAGCCCGAAAGTGAAAATTCACATGTTCGAATCAAATATTTTCAATACAATCATCAATGAATATTTCCATTCTTATAGAACTATTGCTAGTCGATTTATCTGTTTTATTAACAAGCCTTGTTACATTTATTTTTATTAATCCATGGGCGTAAGCTTATGAAATGACAACACTATAAGTGCAAGGTGTCTAATTAGTTCCTAGTTCTTTGAATTCATAAATAAAAGCCAATGTTCAATCAAACTCCAAATGATACTTGTTTAGAATTCAATCTGAAAACAAAAACACCTAAATCTCATGAATACTTAATGAACTCTAGCTTAAGGCCTTGTTTCATAGATCTGAATGATGTTGAATTAGTCTTAGTCGAAAGCTCTCATATCCTGATTCAATAGACTTTGTTCATTCTGTTTCTCTGAAAATATACTTATATTCATATCACTCAATCAAGAAATGAGTTTATTGCATTTACAAGTAATTATAGGAAAAAAAAACACTTTAATGCAAACTAACAAAACCATAATTAGCTACTCAACCATCTATTGAAATCACAAGTACTTAGGGAACCTATTTCATTCTTTCACTTTGCTTCTTGAATCCAGAATGTTCCTCAAACAATAAAGTTGTGATTTATCCAATAGGGAGTAGTATTGAACAATTATGTAGCTGTCACTACACTAGGCGTTCAGAAACATGTAACTAAATCTAATTTTGATATCTCAAGCACACATAATGAAATACAAGATACTATGAAATGGATAGGAAAACACTTTGTAACACAACAATCTATATGCACTGGTATATTTAATATCTGAAGGTCTACAAAGAGAAGAGTTATAAGCATGTAAAAACATAGTAATACATGAAACATTATGATTTCATGTTTTAGACAGAGAAATCACACATGGAACTTAAAACATACACACAACAAAATATAATAACCTATCTTATGAAACTGAAGCAATGGTCACCGGGGTGAGGGTCCCTCTCAAATTGGATCACACTGCTAAGAATACTTCAGAACCGAAATGAAATCACAGATGCCTTCCAAACAACATCATATTGATATATAAAAGGAGTTTGAATCACAAATACAAGAATCTCAGTTTGAACATAGATCTATCAATCATATCAACTACTAACATTGTTTGATTACATGCTTATATATAGCAAGGGGTCGCATTAAGAAACATAACCAATTCCTTTGTCTCCAAGTTGACATGACTTCTTGGCATACTTCTCTAGTATTATATGCTCATGCTTCAATTGCTCATATTCCTTTTGGAGTTTAATACTCTGTTTCTTAAGCAATTCATGTTTTGTTTTAATGCTTCTATCCAACATTTCTAACTCTTTGATTAGGGGTGGTAGGTGCGAGGGATATTCTCTTGGATCCCAGAGGACATGTTGAACAAACCTTCGCTTGGGGTCTTGGACATAGGACCAACAACGAGGCCGAGTGGTTGGCGCTCCTACAGGGATTGCAATCATTAGCCAGCAAAGACCTCTACAAGATTGCGATCTTTGGAGATTCTCAGCATGTTATATTCAAGATGATCAATGGATACACCACTGGCTCCATTAAATGTCGTCGCTTGCACGACAAAATCATTCCTCTCATGTCTAATTCCTATGAGCTCTTTCACATCCTTCGCACAAATAATTCAGCAGCAGATGCCTTGGCAAACATGGGGGCCTCCCTCCCTCAAGGTCAATTTAGCCTGATGGTCAAGTTCCTTACCTCAAATTTATCCCTTAATGGTTTTCCGGGACTCTTATTATTACCCACAAGGCATGTCGTCCTCCCCCATTTCAATTCTAGAAGAGCCTAATGCACTCCCCAATGGCCTCATCGACGTTCCCCTATCTTTTTCACCTTATCTCTCCATCCCTAGCCACTACATGCCCCCTTCCCCTTATCCCTCCATCTCACCCCACCTCACCGCCTCGTGCTCTCCTTCCCCAGCTGGCTTCCATCTCACCATCCTTCCCGAAGGGCCTTCAATCCTTAAGTGTTGTCCTGCCACTCTCCATCCTCCCGCCGCGTGGACACAACACAACTCTCACCTTCCCTCGGACAACGCAGGATTTATTGCTCACCTTCCCCGAGTTAATTGCTTCCTCCTCTCGCACGCTCCAGGTCTTTTCGCTCCCTCCACTATGTCTTCCCCTTGAAGCTGCTCACAACCTCATTTCTCTCTCGGTCTCGGCTCTGTTCGTTATGTGATTTCCCTGGAGCACATCCTCTTGGATGTCATAACAGGCGTAGACGAAGGCTGGTTGCAGGAAAACCCATGGGAAGCTCTCCCTCTCACTAGGACATTCGTGAAGGAAAGACTGGCCCTCGCAGCCTTTTCCACCTGCTCTTGCAGTACCCTTTCTGGAAATTCGCTGTGGTTTTCAAGCATAGAATCCAGTCCCAGTCTCCTCATCGACGCACAGTCTTCCATTGCTGAGAATAATTCGATTTTGGGCTGTCACTGTTTAGTGTGGAAAGAAGGTGCAGTTGGCACATTATCCTGCCGAAGCAAGTCCAACTGTGACTCTCTCCTGCAGGAGCTAAATAGTCTTAAGCAAATTGTCAGTGGTCTCTCTACCGAGAATCAAGCATACGTGGTTGCAGGTGCAGTCCGAGCCCTCCATAGCAATTTTTCCCTTATTGATATTTCTTCTGGACAAGGTAGAATGTCGCAGGCTCACGAGAATGCTTGAATTATGGATTTGAAGAAAAATCTCAGGCGCCTCTACAAAATGATGGCCATAAGCATAATGGACAATAAGGAAATTACACAGGAGGTCAAAAGCATGGGGGAAGTGGTCAGTTACACATCTCTGCAAATCAGCAATCATGACGCAAGGATTGATGACAATGAGAGTAACCTCAGGGAAATGATGGGTAAGGTGGAAAGAATTCAAGAAGACCTCCAGTGCTTGATTAACATGAACCAGTGTAGCAAGGCCTTCGAGACCCCAGTAGCTGTTGACCCATTTTGTCCTCTAGGTGGATTTGACTACAAAATATTGACATGTGAGTTTTGATTCATCTTACATTGGGGGATTTTCTCTCTAGACAAGCCCTGTAGTTGTCTAGTAGGTGTCTCCTTAATTTGTTGCTTCTTAGAGAAAGTTTTCTCTTGAAATGCGTTTTGCTCTAGGAAATTTACTCAACTATATTCTCTCCTTTCTAATTCGTCGATCGCTATTAACGTAAGTAATGCATAATGGTACAAACTTCTTTCAGGTCACACAAGGTTCTTTTGAATGCCAAAATCCCTTTTTGTAATAATTTTAAGTAAATAAAATGACATGTTAATCGTTATGTTTCCCTTTTAAGCGCATGAGTAAATGAATATGATACTGGAAAATTACGCGTTATCTCCCTTCACATGTTAGATTTTTTGGGTGAAAAATATGATGTCTCTCCATGGATTGATCAACTATGTGTGAGGTACACCTTTATTCCAATTGGGATCTTCATTCGTTCTATCCATGAATGGTCTTCACTCTTGTTTCTTCAATTTCAAATTCTTGAATGAATTTTCACCCTCCAAGGGAAACTTCATGATCACAGCCAAGGAATCTTCGGAGATGAACAATATCATATCCCTGATTTTTGCACTATCCCCATAAAAAATTAAAGCAAACAATTTGGTTACCTTGACATTATACCCCTACAATTTTTCAAAATATTGTAGCCATCCTGCTCTTGGAGTATGGCTCTAATATTCTAGTATCCTCTGGCTCATGAGGGAACACACCATTGAGTCCCATTGTGTTCTCTTGTTCTGTGTAGGGGAAGATGTTTGGGCATACAAATTGAAACAAGAATGAAGTGCATGAGTGTTATCATTTAAACAATATTTGAATAATGACTGTTAGCTGGGATAATAATAATGATTTTTCCCCATGATTAATCTTATGATTTTATGAGTTAATCATGATGCAGGGTGGTAGGGATTCGATTGGATGAGAGTTAGGATAGCGTAAGGTTGATTGGATGCATGCTGGTTGAAAAGTGTTGTCCGAAAAACTATGCTATGACTGGGGTGAGGTCACCAAATACTAGGTTTTCTAATATAGACAACTAGGGTTTTACAATAAGCAAATTATACTCTATATTCAAGGAAAACTATACTAAGAGTTTGAAATATAGAGAATGATGCACCTTGTTTATGTTGATCGATACTAGCTTTCTTTTATCCTTAGCCTTGCTTCAAATCTTCAACTCAAAAACCTGTAAAACAACTATAATACCTTCCTCAAAATATTTTGACAATAATAAATATTATTGATGAATTTAAATTAGAACAATAACATGAATCTATGAATCAACTTTCAACATAATATGCCAATTTCCACATCACACATGAAATTGACTTAGAATTTAGGAAGGGAAAGATGTCAAATATCTATTGAAATAGTAGAAACAAGTACACCACTTTTTCTTTGTCTTGGCACCTCACAAAACCTTAAATATGGATCTCCTACTTCTCTTCTCCAAGGATCCCAACCAATCTCCAAGTATATCAAAGGGATGAAGCTATTTGAGGGACACAACATAAGGACATGGGTAGTGGGAATCAAAGCACATGAATGATGATTACATGGGATGGATCAGTTGATCTCATTCCTCTAGCATAACCTTAATTAGGGAAATTTTCCCTCTCATGGCCTACTTCCCTTTCTTTTCTAGTAGATGGATATATATATGATTGAAAGAGAGGAGGTTGTAAGTGATGGGGTGGTTAACAAATCACCCAAACTACCCCAAATTCACAATTTTATTAATTTTTTTTTGTGTTTTAGGGAAAAAATGCTTGCAATGTGAAGGGAACAATTATTTTAAACACTTGCAAACCAAAGAAAACAAGAGTTTTTTTCAGGATTTTGATGAAAAACACTGGCAAAGTGAAGGAAAGCAGGGTCTAAAACGCTGGTTTATAATGCATTAAGAGTGTTTTTGGATAAAAAATGAGTTAAAAACGTCATGAGTGCTAGAGAATCATTAAATGACTAATGCCAAAGCATCAGATACCAAATCAAGGCTCTTCTATCCATAGTGGCCTTTTGTGTGAGCAACAATTGACACTTGAAATGTCATCATGAAAGTGTCGTCACAGACATAGAAGTGCCGATTTGGGATATAATAGATGCTCCCTAATGTATGAGTTTAGAAGGGAACATGATGGCCGAAATACGCTATAACAAACCGCGGAATGGGATGTGGAGTCAATGAAACCAGAGAATCCAAGAATCTCAGTCTCAATAAGGTACATGATACAAAAAAATGATGTCATACAAACTTATCCTTGAGACAAATATGTCCATGTAGAAATGACCACCAAAAAGATAAAGTGTAGATCCATCACATATGTATAATTAATGTAACTATCATGGAAACACAAAATACAAAGTGGATCCATGTGAGATATGGAGGGGTCATGGCTACAAATGAACAATGTGGATCCATGCCCAACAACTGATCATAGCCACAAGAATACAAGGTGGATCTATGTCAAACTGGAGATCATAACCATGAATGAATAAAGTTGTCTTATGTCTCATAAAGTGTGGTACAATATTGCATAACTTGGTAAATAACAAAAAATAAGAGGATGCTAATGTTGGCCCAAGGTCTTCCATTAAACCACCTAAAGGTACGAATCTTAACCATGCGAATAGATGAGCTGAAGTTAAATATGGAGGATATTATTTGATTATTGGTCATTGATGTAAACTGTTGAAACACGTGAGGTGACTCATTGAAAATAAAAATGGGCCCTAAGGTACCTAGTACATTCTAACATGTGTGAATAGATGTTCTTGGAGTTAAACACCTAAAGAATCCATCGAGTAGGAGACATTGATGTATTCCCACTACCCAATAGAAAGGGAAACTGCCACTTATGACTGTAATCCCCAAGGTACTATAGAAACTCTACACCTCATTCTTAAAGAAAAATTATTTGAATTCGATGGAAAGAAACCAGTTGGAAGGGTTGCATTAAGGCATCACCCACCATCCAACACAAGGATAAATCAAAGGCTTCTTTGATTTAGAACAAAATGGGGACAAATTTTTTGCAGAACGGAACAATGAAGACATAATTTAACATACTGACACTAGGGAATGACTAACACATAAGGTAAAGGAAACTATAGAATGGCATATACAGGCTATATCCTTGAACAATGAGCATGACACAAAAGTGACTTGGGAAACTTCCGACACAAGGGAACGTCGGTGTAAATCAACAAAGTAGGAGAAATTAATAGATTCTCAGTATGATTGGAAGAGTAATCAATTGGAGGAGTGTTAAACTCTACGATCAATGTTTAAATCCAAAGGTCAAATTTTATAAAGCAACTTTTTGATAGACCAAAAAATGGTTCTCTAATCAAGGACTACATGACTAGGTGCCACTATATCGAGAGAGATTTAAGATATTTCCCTTCCCTTTTCTCTCTCTCTCTTTTTAAAGTATATTATTCATGGTCTAATGAGCTCGAAAAGAGATAGAAGTATGCTCGATAAGGTTACCGACCAATGGATTTTTGTCAATCCCAGGTCAGTTAGTGCTCGTCGATATTTTCAATATTAGGGAGTTTGATAAACTTAAAGAAAACTCCATATACCATCCCATGGATTTTTGTCGAGCCTGAGTTAGTTGGTGTTCACTGATATTTTAAGTTTTAAAGAGTTTGGAACACTTAATGAAAACTCTAAAGGTTGTTATTTTTCGTAAATTTAGTCCCCTACATCTGAAAAATCATAAAACAATACGAAGGAGAGCTCTTCTAGCCAAGGTCAACTAGAGTATTCCTTTTTCGTAACTACTCCATTCATTCAGAAAAAGGTTAAACTTATACTAGACATGTGTTCTTTTAAATCCTTTAATGAGCTTGAAAGAAACAATCTTGCTTGACAATCTTTTCATATTTAGAGAGTCATAAAAGAGATTAAATGAGACTCCATATATACCTTTCCCATGAAGGTTTAACGAGCCCCAAAAAATCAACTTGAGGCCTCATATTTGTAGCAATCTCAAAGGATGGGTGGAAGAAATCCCATAATGGGAGGAAACAAGTGTTAGGGACAAGAAAAACTAATTCTAAGCACAAGGAATAAACCTATGCATAGTGCAATAAACATGAGCAAGATACGGACACTCAGGGTGTGTCTCCGTCAGGAAAAATGTGTTGAGTTCTAAAGGAAAAATGATATAAGTCTTAGAAAAAATGATATAGGAGATGAGGGCCTATATAATGAGCTAAAAGCGTGAAATCTAGAATTAGGCTCATAATCACAAGTGGGGTAGATGCAAATTTAGTTACAACTTAAACACCAATATGCGAGCCCTATAGGGAATGGACATAAATATATGAGAAAGAGAGGCACACATATTATTCTAAAAGCCATGGCACAACTAAAAAGGCTCTCAATCCTATGAGAAAAAAACAACATGGGCACCAAAATGGTGAGGGAGTGATGACTATGGTGTCTCATGTAAGGTAGGCTCTGTTCCTGGACTAGTGCACAATGCATATAGAGATGGCTAAGGCACCAATATCCAACATGTTCAACCCTATGATGAATTCAGATGGAAAAAGTTTCAAATGCATCATAACATAGGGGAGGCCTAATCTATATGCAAGTTTATGAATGTAACTGACCAGATCAAATGATATGCCGAAAATGATCCCTAAACAACTATGAATCCACTGATATTCCTATCTCCAGAAACAACAATACCAGTATCATATCCACAAAATTTAAAAGGAAATATCTTATATAGGTCACTTTGGTAGAAATAATTTCAACTTCATTATCTTCAACAATATGCTTAATCAAGGTAGAGTTTACTAGTTAAGACTTTAGAGTGCCAAGGCATCAGGATCTACATTTAATAATATTAGATTCACGAGGAGGATGAAAGATGAAAGGGGTAATGGATTCTAAAGGAACATACTCATCATCATGGGAGTAAAAAAATCTAGTAAAAAAATCAAACTCAATAGGAACATCGACTTGAAACTCTATGGGAGATTCAAAAGACTCAAAAGTTCCAATGTCTGAGGATCTATAATCAATGAGATCAGAATCAAAAGGAATATTGAGGTTGGATTTTATTGCAAATGGGTCAAATTCCAAAGGAGTGTCATACTATAATATGAATCTAGGAAAAATTCATCTAAAGGAAGTATATCATCTTATATATAACACATGTCCAAATATTTAGTTGGATCAATAGGGTGGAGAGCAGGCTCCAATGCCCCCGTTGGATGGATCACATGGTAAACTGCTGGGATCAAGTCCCAAGAAGATAAGCATGACCATAGAGGATTATTCTTAGTAGAAATTGGACATGAGGGATATAAGTGTAATGTCCCAAATTTGGCATTGGGTCACAATGGCAAAATCACATTTTCCATATTCATGAAAGTTGTCAAATGGATGCTAAAAGTCAAATAATTGCCAAGGAGGAAAATCACTAGTTTCCTAGGTTGGGGGTGGAAGCTTTGAGATTTGGAATAAGGGGGATAATAAATGATGTTTAGACATTAGAAGGGGATAAATATTTAATAATTGATCTTATTAAATAAATACAAGAGAAAATGGAAGTGGCAATAGAGCATGAACACACATGGAGACTATGGGGCCCACACTAGCTAGAATTCCTATGTTAAATGGTATCTTTCTCTTGCAAATTCGAATATATGGGAAGCCTAATGTTTTTGGATGGATTATAAGGCTAATATACTTATCCATATACTTCATAGGGAAAATTTTGGATGAATTGTAACTTACATGGGAGAGGAAGAGCCAAATGGGAGTTTCATGGACACTTGCTTAGATTCCCCTTACATTTATGACATCTATGACACCAATGATGGAGATTCTATGAAACTTATGAGACAAGTCAGATATGAAGGCTGAAATACTTACATAATTACATTTTAGGACTGAATAGAGCATCTTAGAGGTCGAATTTGGGAGTTGGAGAAGGCCAAGAGGCTCCTAGTCAAATTTGGGAGAAGAGGGAAGGTGAAGAGAGAGGCCACATGGCATAGCATGAGCAGCCACACCAATTCGACTTGGATTTGGTTTATGGATGGATTTGAAACCTTAGAATACTAATAATGTTTATAAAATATAGGGATCATCCATGAGAAGAGGCTTTGGCTCATTTGTGAAATTGTCATTTGTGAATTGTGAGAGCTAGTGGATGACTAGTTTTCTTGCTTAAGCCAATTTCGAGGGCGAAAGATTCCCATCCTAGTTGGTGTTTGGAAATGACACTTAGGTATTTCATGGAGATTTAATGGAGTATTATTTTTAGGTGTAATATATAGGAAATCATGTGTATTCTTCTATGGCATCACTCACTCTCAACTATTTCCAGTTTTCACACCATATTCATGCCAATGGAGGGATTGCACTTTGGGTGAGCTATTGATCTCTTTGGGGAAGATTATAATTACCATTATATTATGTGATGATGTATATTCTATTTATTTCATGTTCAAAAGACTCTCAGGTCGAAATACCCAAAATAATTCATGTAAAAATGTTGAACAATGAAGAAATAGTCTCATTTCCCCACTATCTTGTTGTGAACCATTGTAATGCTGATGATTTCGAATTGGGAGAGCCTTTCATTGTACATTTATGATCATTTAAATATTCTCTATTCTTCATTCTCAGAAATTTTCAAGTCGAAATTCCCAAGAGTTGTATGTCAAAATGACTTTTAATGAGCAAACAATGACCATTTCCACTCCATTTTTATATATGCCATGGTAATGCTTATTATTTCGAATGGAGGAATGTATATATGATAAATGTATGATGTATGGAATATAATTAATGTTTATTTAAAGTCACATGTTCATTACTTAAACATTGGAATCCATTTTACTAATTTTTATTGCATTGGGAGAAGATTTGGTGCATTTTCCCCAAGGGTCGAAATTGTGACTTGGGGGTTGTTTTGGAAAGAGTCATAACAGACTGTATAAACTGAAACATGATGCATAAAAGACTTTGAAAAGGTATCTTACACATACTAATCCTCTGTTAAGAAATTCTAGTGACTTTGGGATCATTTGTGAAGCCATTTCCAGAAATTGCCCAGGGGGAATTGAAGCCCCAAATTGCTAGTAAAGACTCCTACTTTGAACAGAACATTAAACAAGTTTTCAGAAGTAATTGGGAGCTCACAAAACATACAAAGGAATTATATTTAAGTTATATTATCAGTAATGTACCTTCAGAGAAAATTTGGAAGCATTTGGGTCAATTTGGAGGTCTAGACATCAAAACTAGTCAAGAGACAAAATTGTGAAAAAATTGGAAAATTGGGCATTTTAATAAAATTCAAAAAAGGGGACATTACAGTGGTGTCAGAGCATGGTCTTGGCACCTATTGAAGTTATGTATGGTATATATGAATTTAATAAATTCATTAATCCATGTGGTGATGATATGTCTAGGCAGGTTAATCAAGCATTCAAATTGGCACATAAAACTATTCATTGTGAAGACCTTAATGATGGGTTGAAGGAATTTATAAAAAATAATTCAAATAATAACTCATTAAGGAATAATAATCAATGCACAAGTAGGAAGGAGACCAAGGAGCTACAAATTTCTGTGGGTGATGAAGAAGAAAAGGCATTACATGAAGAGGATCGAAATTCACTCCCAAATGAATTTGAAAAAGATGAGAAAACATCAGATGAGAAGGAAGAAGAGTACCTTGAAACTATTGAATATAATTCTGAAACCAATTCTACTATGGAAATGGACCAAAGAGCATATACTGATGGATGTTTGAACTATGAAGGAGTACCTACTGATGGGTGCTCACACCTCTATGTTGGTGACCTAGAGATCAATTTTGAAAGTGATGCTGGAAGCCAAACTTCCATTAAACTTGAAAATGAATACCTTGTAGCAGTTGAAGAAGAAATAAGATCAACTTCCCCATCACCACTTGAGCTTCATGAAGTTGGTCAAAGCAAGAAGGAGGAAGATGATGCGGTTCATTTGCAAGAGCCTCATTTTCTTGAAGGGTCCTTAAAGATGAATGAAAAGAAGATCCAAGAGGCCCTTAGAATACTCCATGACACTCAAGCATTGGTATAAAATTCTTGTTGGAGAGCTACTTCCTTTGAGGAGCCATTATTCCTTGAAGACATGGAGAAGATTCAACGAGCAATGTGCAACATCAAAGGTAATTTCATGTCTTTGATTTTTGATAGAAAAAATGTCATTGAGCTTATTGAATGGTTACATGAATCCTACTTGAAGAATAATGAAGTTATTGATAAGCTCACAATTCAAAATGAGCAACTTCTTGAAAAGTTGCAAGACACTTGTTTTTCCTTCGATGTTTCAGATTTTCATAAGGTAGATTGCTTGGAGGATTCCCATGACATGATGGATCATGAGGAACATGAAAAATTGCAGGTTCTTGATGTTCTTGAGGATGATAGTGATGAGATCCAATTACTAGTAATGGTGGAAGAGGAACTTGAGTTGCCTCTTGAAAATGGTTACACAATTTTTGAAGAAGTGCATAATTCCAACAACTTGGAACCAACCCATGAGAAATTTTTTTCATTTTATAGGGAGGTGAATAATCCTACCCCTATGGATCCTTCAAATTATGACAATTTTGCACTTACTGATCATTTGGGTGAGTTGTTTCTTTCTCCTACATCCTACACTTCTAAATTTTGTAGCAGTCATCCTAATGAAGTATGGGTGAAAGGTTTCTTTTTGATGGTGCCACATGAAGAGCATGGACATTCTATTTCTCCTTTTGATGATGGAATTATTAGAGAACCATATTATTTACATTTTCAGAAGCATCCTTTTTTACATTATGATTATACACATCTACATGGGTGCACCTATGATGTTCACTTTAGTCACTTGGAGACTCATGATTTTCCTTGCTCCTTGCCAAGTCTATTTGATGTTGAAGGAACTTCATCACACACTTGGGTGAAGAAATATGTGATTGAAGAAAATTCTTATTGGAAGAAAAATCCTCTGTTATTTCATGATGATATACATATTCATGGGTGTATTGATGAGACTTCTTTGATCCACTTGAAGTCTTCATGTTTTCTTTGCTCATTATTTGGTTCAGATTTTGGTGGAGGTTCTTCATTCACTCCTTGGATGAAAGAACAGGTGGCTGATTATATTGATGCACATTATATATCTTTGGAGCAGAATAATGGGACATGGGATCCTCATCTATGTCATTGGAGTAGATTTGATTGGTCACTTGAAGCTTGTATGCACTTGGCAAATGGTAGTCTACTCATTGGGAGGTATAAGCACTTACATGATTTCTTGGTGAGGCACCTCCTTGATGTACATTCTTATTATGTTTTTATATACTTTGATGATATATATTATGCAATCATGATTTTTGGAATAATGCATACAAGAAAATGGGATCCAGGAATTCTCTTTCCAAATGATATGGGTTGGAGAGCACTCTTAATTATTGGAGTGCAATGCAAGCAATGGGACCCTGGTATAGTTTTTAGTCCGATTGATTTCAAATTCTTTGGGAAACAAGCAGTATGGGAGATGGATTCCCCACTTAATAAGGTGATGTTAATCAGAGTAATGCAGCAACAAGCATGGTGGTTCCTCTCTGAAATATTCATGCTCAAAGACTCAAGGTGGGCAGCTCAGTGGCAACTTCAAAGAATCATATAGAAATCATGTTCTTCAATAAACAACTGTGTTTGACATTGCTTGAGGACAAGCAATATTGGGAAGGGAGGATTTGTAATGTCCCAAATTTTACATTGGGTCACAATGGCCAAATAATTTTTTTTTATATTCATGAAAGTTGTCAAATGGATGCTAAAAGTCAAATAATTGCCAAGGAGGAAAATGACTAGTTTCCTAGGTTAGGGGTGGAAGCCTTGAGATTTGGAATAAAGGGGATAATAAATGATATTTAGACATTAGAAGGGGATAAATATTTAATAATGTATCTTATTAAATAAATAAAAGAGAAAATGGAAGTGGCGATGGAGCATGAAGACACATCGAGACTATGGGGCCCACACTAGCTAGAATTCCTAAGTTAAATGGTATCTTTCTCTTGCAAATTTGAATATATGGGAAGCCTAATGTTTTTGGATGGATTATAAGGCTAATATACTTGTCCACATAATTCATAGGTCTAATTTGGGATGAATTGTAACTTACATGGGATAGGAAGAGCCAAATGGGAGTTTCATGGACACTTGGCTAGATTCCCCTTACATTTATGACATCTATGACACCAATGATGGAGATTCTATGACAGTTATGACACAAGTCAGATATGAAGGCTGAGATACTGACATAATGACATGTCAAGACTTAATAGAGCATCTTAGAGGTTGAATTTGGGAGTTGGAGAAGGCCAAGAGGCTCCTAGTCAAATTTGGGAGAAGAGGGAAGGTGAAGAGAGAGGCCACATGGCATAGCATGAGCAGCCACACCAATTCGGCTTGGATTTGGTTTATGGATGGATTTGGAACCTTAGAAGACTAATAATTTTTATAAAATACAGGGATCATCCATGAGAAGAATCTTTTTCTCATTTGTGAAATTGTCATTTGTGAATTGTGAGAGCTAGTGGATGACTAGTTTTCTTGCTTAAGCCAATTTCGAGGGTGAAAGATTCCCATCCTAGTTGGTGTTTGGAAAGGCCACTCAGGTATTTCATGGAGATTTAATGGAGTCTTATTTTCAGTTGTAAGCTACAGGAAAGCATGTGGATTCTTATATGGCAGCACTCTCTCTCAACTATTTCCAATTTTCACACCATATTCATGCCAATGGGGGGATTGCGCTTTGGGTGAGCTATTGATCTCTTTGGGAAAGATTATAATGCCAATTATATTATGTTATGATGTATATGATTTGTATTTCATTTTCAAAAGACTCTCAGGTCGAAATACCTAAAAGAATTCATGTAAAAATGTTGAACAATGAAGAAATAGTGTCATTTCCCCACTATCTTGTTGTGAACCATTGTAATGCTGATGATTTCGAATTGGTATAGCCTTTAATTGTCCATTTATGATTGTAATAAGTTAAATGTGATCTGTTATTCATTCTCAGAAAGTTTCAAGTCGAAATTCCCAAGAGTTGTATGTCAAAATGACTTTTAATGAGCAAACAATGACCATTTCCACTCCATTTTGATATATGCCATGGTAATGCTTATTATTTAGAATGGAGGAATGTATCTCTGATAAATGAATGATGTATGGACTGTAATTAATGGGTATTTCAAGTCTCATGTTCAGTACTTAAGCATTGGAATCCATTTTACTCATTTTTATTGCATTGGGAGAAGATTTGGTGCATTTTCCCCAAGGGTCGAAATTGTGACTTGGGAGTTGTTTTGGAAAGAGTCATAACAGCATGTATAAACTGAACCATGATGCATATGAGAATTTGAAAAGTTCCATTATACATACCCAGCCTCTGTTCATAAATTCAAGTGACTTTGGGATAATTTGTGAAGCCATTTCCGGCAATTACCCAAGGGGAATTGGAGCCCCAATTTTCTAGTAAAGACTCCTACTTTGAACAAAACATTAAACAAGTTTTCAGAAGTAATTGGGAGGTCAAAAAAATAAATGAGCATGATATTTAAGTTATATTATCATTCATGTACCTTCATAGAAAATTTGGAAGCATTTGGGTCAATTTGGAGGTCTAGACATCAAAACTAGTAAAGAGCCAAAATTGTGAAAAAATTGGAAAATTGGGCATTTAGTAAAATTCCAAAAAGGGGTAATTAAAATAAGGTTGCATTGATTTGACTACAACCAACTTCATAGGCTGTCAACTTCCAAGGGTCATTAAAATAAGAAGTTTTAAAGTGAAACAACTAAGATATGGAAGTCATGGAAATCAAATAAACCGCATGTATAGGGGATGCATTAATATGCAAGTTAGGTGGGGGTAGGTTAAAGGTTCACATTAATGTATGATACATCCAGACACCAATTTTCTCACAATACTTTGTGGAATGGATAACTAGGGGTATGTTAAAATCATTTTGATGGTTGGCACCATTGGTAGAGAATGATAACCGATCAATGGTAACAATCCTCCCATTATGTGTAAACTTAATGATAAAAATTATTGAAGATAGGAAAACCATCATTGTTTGGCTCAAAATTCTCCCTAATAACAGGTTATTATCAAATGGAGAATCAACTACCTCCACCTCAACCATGACTCTTCCCCCCCAACTTTATTGGAAGAGCCATGATTATTCCATTAGACTTAAACAAATGACCATCAAAAGCATAGGAGAAACTACCTCAGGTGATCCAATAGCCTTCCAACATGACAAAGCCATGAAAAAAGTGCAAACACCCTCATCAACAATAATACGATGTATAGTGAACCTACTAGATATCACTCGAATCTAAAAATCCACGTGATGATATAAACATGCTTCTGATTCTCATAATCTAAAACCATAACTTGACTATCCATGAGATTAAAGGATCCTAAAGTTGAGAGAAATTTCCTTTGTTGGGTTGGAAAAATCTACAAAACCTCAGGAGTAGACATTGCATAAGGAGATTGTGCCATATCTTCCACTATGCTATAGTTTTGGCTAGCACATGCATTGAGATTCTAAGTGGCTTTCTTGAGAACACCTTTTATAATTATAGGCATAGTGTCATTAGTGTTAGTTTTTCTTAAGATCTTATTAGATTATCTAGGATCTTTATATGAAAGAATAACAAGTACAATAAGATGCATAAGATATAAAAGATACACGCGACACAAATATTTTCACCGGGGAAACCATAAAGGAGAAAACCCCGCAAAATTCCTCAGAATAGTAAGATGATCAAAAGTATTAATAAGAAGTATTCAACAACTATCTATCTCTCCTCCTCTAACTATGTATCTCTCTCATGTGAAGTTGAGAGTGTGAGGTGTGTATAAATGAGGGCGAGCGCCTCCCTATTTATACCCTTTAAATTCAGTGACCAAACAAAGAATCGAGCCTACATTTCTTCTCACATAGGGCCCACTTCTCCTAGAGAGACTACAAGTACATATTACACGATGTTACACTCAGGAATATTGCCCCGAATTACAACGTAGGTTGTACCTCAAGGTCTATACACACTTTAAAAATCCCGTAAAGGGGTAACACACATCCCCAATGGGGGTAAAACAACATACAATGCTAATATACATCAGAATATCTTCTGAAGTCACAAATACATCAACACTCCCTCCTAACTAGGAAGGTATTCTCTAGGCTACACAGTCATCAACACATCTGGTCAGGTATTCATCGCATTGTCATCATGATGGAGTCATAGATTCTTCATCATAGTTGCTTCCATCATATTATTATAATTTGATCATCGTACCATACTATATGTCATCAAAAGTTCCTACAGATCCAACCCTTTTTCATGCTGGATGTAGGCCTAGTCCTCTGCCAGGTCTTCATCACATATCGAGCAAGACTTCACGTAGAAACTATCTAGGATCTTCTTTACATTGCCACTGCAATAACCTGCATCTTCTACCTTCATCTTGTTGTATCTAGATCATCTCTTTTGTCTTGCACAAGACAACACAACAAATAAACAAAGCATCTACGATCGACCCACGTTCTATTAAAGAACCACCTAGGTGCACCTCTTGTGCTTCATGACCTTATTGATGGTAACCCAAACTAGAGTACCGTAATTCAGATCACCAAATTGAACTAGTAAACCAATTCAAATCAGCTTCCCTAGGAATAGTTAGGCTCTAAGTTTAGTAGAACCTCTAAACTTAGATGTCTGGCTAAGTCCTTCTGCAACTCCTTTTCTGCAACTTACGGGATGCAAGATGCGAGCGTACATTTTTACAATTAAAATGGACCTCCCACAATTATGTGCCCATAACAGTCTTTCAGCATGCTGGATGTGGGATGTACCTTTTCATTTGTCAAATTACGACTCCCGCAAATCTTCTCCTGCAAACTTCTCTCTGAACTGTTGATCTGTTGTGGGGCGGATCTAGACTGTCGATCTTTATTTTGATGCAGATCTTGTCCTTAGCTGTTGATTTCTTTTGAGGGATGTTTTCTGGCCGTTGATATGAGATTAGATGCAGATCTCATCTTATCTTTGCAGATCCTTTATCTTTCTTTTATTGCTGAATTCGACTTCCACCTTCAGTCTTCATTGATTCTTGCATTGATCGATTTCGCTTCGTAACCTACAACAAGGTTAACTTTGCACGCACATTTCATTAATAAAATACTTAAGTATTGTTTACCTAAATCTCATTCAATTGACCAGAGAATCAATCAGTCGATCTCTATTTCTCCCACTTTCAGAAACCCTGAACTCATACACAGACTTGTCAATCTTTTACAGAAATTAAACAAACATTTAATTCACAATTTCACACATTTAGACAGAATGCAATTTACACACACAAAATTATGCCAAAATAGGATTTTTCATTCATCTAATGAAACTGTACATACAAAGTAATCTTAGAACCTGTGTTCTGATCTCCTTAGGCCTGATACATCTTTAGTCGGCCTTTCCTATGTTTCCTACAGGCCTTACAGACCTCTCTATCTATGTATCCGTCTACCTACTCTCTCTGTCTTCTATCTATCTACATATCTATGCCTCGCAGGATTACATTTATTCATAATTGGATTCATGAACCATTCTGGTTCAAATCCTTAATACTCTCAACAACATACTAAATTAACTCTAACTATCAACCCTATCCCATGACTCACTTCCCTAATTGAGGGATTTGGTACATGATTCATCAATTGACTCACCATCCACGAAGTGACTCACCCAACTAACTCACCATATTCTAGAATCAAATAATACATAGGTTATTTACAATGTGATGGTTCGAAGACCATATTCAGATTTTTCGAAGACCCTTTCTAGGCATGATCCACATTGAGCTTGGAATTTGAAATGGAGAGTAGGATGCTCCTGCATCAGATTCCCCAGGAAGAAAGAAATATGACCTCCCGGTCATAACCTTCTATCTTCAGTATGCCTGGATCCCAATATTTATTCTGTAGCAGATCATCCATATTATTATGTAGGTTTGTCTTTGTCACCTTCAGTTCTCATGGTTTCCAAATTTTATGTCGCAATGCTCCACTAGCTTTGCTTCTACAATCTTCTTCTGTCACTTTTCTTCTATCACTATTTTGTCTATTTTCTTTGCTGATGTAAATATTCATTCTTTCTTCATTGCTTCTTTGAGACATCTTCACCATCAGCAACCTTAGTTCTTCAATCTCCATGTCCAATCTATCCTTTGATTGGTACACTTGCATATTCTTCTCTTGAAATGGTTGATGTCCTCTTGACTCTCTGCTGCTATCCACTAAATTATAAAATAATTCAGTGCTTTTATTTGTTGCCTGCTCTTTTCCAATGTTGTCATCAAACATTAAGCAGTCATGTTTATCAACTATTGTATTGATCAACTAGTCTTCTAACATTTCTAACTCTTCATTATAATTTCAGAAGTTAGAAAAATTTCCTTTGTCTTCATTAAGAAACTATGCAACAGTAATTTCTTCGAGGTACTGATCATCCTTTTGAGACACTATAGTCCCTTCATGTGTCATGACAAATTTCTTCCCCAGTCTGTCAGTAACACCACTATCCAAATATGCAAGTGTTCTCTTTGGTTTATCTCTACGATACCATGCCATCTCGTTCTTTAATTCCAAAACAATCTTCTGGATTTGATCCATGTCAAGGATACATGGATACTCTCCTTCTTCTTCATTTACCTCTAGGGAAGCCTTACAAGGTTCAGCACGTGTTATTCCTGTATATATGCACAATTCATTAATTTCAAAAATATTGAAATTTTTATGTCCCATTGACTTTCTTATCAACATATTCTTCTGCTGGTATGAACTCTCCCAAGATTTCATAAGAATTTTAGCTAGTCCATCTTCTACATCATCTTCTTCTAAAATGATTTTATGTTCTGCTTCACAACTATGAACATTTTATTCTGTCAATGGTCCAATTCTTCTTTTTCCTTTCTTCACCAAAGCATTCATCCTATTCTTCACAACTTGCATAGACACATTTTTTAAGTGTTCTTCAATACCTGTAGTCATACACCAATCAATTTCAAATTTATGAGACTTTGAAGTCCTTGTTGATATTTCCTCTGGCATCCCCATGTTGTGTTGGTTTGAACACAACATCAATTTGTCACCATCACCTTTTTTCTCTAATGATCTGATAGACAGGCTGTATACACTCCTCGTATGGTATCATTTCATCTTCTATTACAACATAATCATTTTCTACTATCATGCTTTTGGAAAGCACATCTTCTTCTTCTTCAGACTTCGTGACAGTCCAAGGTGATTGTTCAACTTTCTCCTTCATCAGGATGCAATTATGATTCTTCCTTATAGAAATGTCTTTGCAAATTTCTTTTTCTGCCTTCATGTTCATATCGTCTTTAATTGACTGTGTTCCTCCATCAAGCGACATCAATGAGTTCCTCTTGCTGTAGTATTTCATACCTTTCCTTATTTGAGAGACTTTCTTCATCAAATTTTAAGACAGTTTCAAAAGACTTCCTATCATATGTAACAAAACCTGAATTCACAAACAAATCATCAGTCTCAAAAACATAAGACCTTTTGGTCTCATACGACCTCACAGTCATCTCCTCCATAAGTTTATCTATACTCTTGACAGAGTTGATGAGACTCTCAATTAGTCTGTCCTTTTCTGCTTCATCATCCTCTCCAAGCAAAGGACCATGTTCAGGTTCACAGTATGAAACCTCCATCTCAGATTCAACTTCTTTGAGTTCTTTCTTCAATTCACCAAACATCGTTTTCTGTAGCTTCGCCTGTAGTGAATGCCATTTTACCTTCTTTTTCATGACCCAACCATACCTCTAGTTTTCTTCTTCAGCAGCTTGCATATGCTTCTTAAAGAACAAAATGTATTTTTCTAACTATAGCAATTCTTTGTCATCTTCTTGTCTTTCTTTCTTCTTTCTTCTGCTATGTATTTTCTCTGAACCCCTGCAATGACCTTCAGTAGTAATTGTTTCTATTTCCCTCTCTTTTTTGAAATTCATCCTGTTCACTTGTGGATTGCTTCCCTAAGCCTCCCTCAACAAGTCTCCACACTTGTCTATTATACGTCAACAAGCTATCTCTCCTTGAGCTTGTCCTTTTGGTATCTCTGGTTCTTCTCCTCTAGAACCTTTTGAGCACCTCCTTTTCTCTTCTTGGCTTCTGCAATTCCACTTCTTTTTGAGAACATGCACTAGTCCTCTTATTTCCAACCTCTGTTGGATTTATGGGTTCTACCACTACTTCCTCTTTTATCTTCTCAAGAACTTCTTTATTCTTTGATCTATAAATTCACATAACCAGAGTCAAAATATTAACATCAATCAGTCCATAACTTTAGACTTTTTCACTTGTACAGTTGGCTGTAATATATCCACTCCTATCTTCAAAAGATATTCCTATTCATCCAGAACATAATTGTCCTTGAGCACAAATCCACCAGTTGTTATTGCTGCAATATGCAATCTTTCATCAATCCAAAAGAATGTCAAATCCTTTCAAGGATTATTATGCATTCCTATGTGGCTAATCATTAACTTTATCCACACATCTTCTGTCTGCAATCAATCACGAATACCCTCTTATCTGACTAACCTTCTCACACAATCATTAGTATTCAATTTTAAAATAAATATTGAAAATCAAATATTGATTTACCTCTGACACAAAATACTTGTTCTTCCCTCCTTGTGCATTGCTGAGCTTCTCCTCATGCTCAGTCAGTGAGCTGCATCCAAGCTTTCGTAGCAAATTTCCTTCTTTCCATTAATACCACATCAAGCGTTTTCCATAGCTTGATCCTATGGTATTATAAGTTCTCTCCTATAGAACTTTCTTCACAGGCTCAATTGACCAGCTGAGCTACTACGCATAATATTTTTCTTGCTTTGATACGAAATTATGCCAACCTGAACCAGAGTACCGTAATTCAAATCACCAAATTGAACCAGTAAACCAATTTGAATGAGCTTCCCCAGGAATAGTTAGGTTCTAATTTTAGCAGAACCTCTAAAATTAGTTGGCTGGCTAAGTCCTTCTGCAATACCTTTCCGCAACTTGCGGGATGCAGGCATACATTTTTCCAATTAAAATGGACCTCCCGCAATTACGTGCCCGCAATGGTCTTTCCACATGCGGGATGCAGGATGCGGCCCTGCACCTTTTCATTTTCGGAATTACGACTCCCGCAAATATTCTCCCGCAAAATTCTCTCCAAACCATTGATCTATTGCGGGGCGGATCTGGACCGTCGATATTTATCTGGATGCGGATCTTGTCCTCAACCGTTGATTTCTTTTGTGGGATTTTTTTTGGCCGTTGATATGAGATCAGATGTGAATCTCATCTTATCTTTGCGGATCCTTTATCTTTCTTTTACTGCTGAATTTTACTACCACCTTCAGTCTTCATTGATTCTTGCTTTGATTGATTTCGCTCTGTAACCTGCAACAAGGATAACTTCGCAGGTGCATTTCATTAATGAAATCCTTAAGGATTGTTTACCTAATTCTCTTTTGATTGACCAGAGAATCGATCAATCGATCTTTGTTTCTCCCACTTTCAGAAACCCTGAACTCATACACAGACTTGTCAATCTTTTATAGAAATTAAACAAGCATTTAACTCACAATTTCACAGATTCAGACAGAATGCAATTTACAAACATAGAATTATGCCAAAATAGGCTTTTTCATTCATCTAATGAAACTGTACATACAAACTAATCTTAGAACTTGTGTTTTGATCTCCTTAGGCCTGATACATATTTATTCAGCCTTTCCTCTATTTCCTACAGGCCTTACAGACCTCTCTATCTATGTATCCCTCTACCTACTCTCTCTGTCTTTTGTATATCTACATATCTATGTCTCGTGGGATTACATTTATACATAATTGGATTCATGAACCATTCTGATTCATATCCTTAATACTCTAAAAAACATACTAAATTAACTCTAACTATCAACCCTATCCTATGAATTGCTTCCCTAATTGAGGGATTTGGTACATGATTCATCAATTGACTCACCATCCACCTAGTGACTCACCCAAATAACTCACCATAATATAGAATCAAATAAAACATAGGTTATTTACAATGTGATGGTTCGAAGACCATTAATTCGGATTTTTGAAGACCCTTTCTAGGCCTGATCCACATTGAGCTTGGAATTTGAAATAGAGAGTAGGATGCTCTTGCATCACTTATTATCTCAACTTGGGAACACATATATCTCATATATATGTAAGGATGAATTACATCCCAACAACCTACTACACCAAGAACTTTTACGTTCTTCTAGTGAACCTCAAGGGATTACATCTGAACAACCAACGTCCATGATATTTTTCGTTCAGATAACCTTCGGGACATATTACGTTTGAGTAACCTGTGTACCACGCCAGGGCTCATTCTTTACACTTAGACAACCCACGAGGCATATTACATCCAAATAACCTACATACCACTCAAGGACTCATTCTTTACATTTCGATAACCCGCAACATGACTGATTACATCCAAGCAACCTGATACTCTAGGATTTTTCCCACTCGGACAACCTGTCTCATTTTCCATGTGAGATAATATGATTTGTAAAATATTAGGATTGATTACATCCAAGGATAACCTGCAAGATTCTCCAGGATGTTACATCCAAGGATAACCTACAGGACTGATTACGTCTGAGCAACCTACGAAATTCACCAAGATGTTACGCTCAGACAAACTGTCTTTAAACTATGCTAGAACACATCACTTCCTCTTTTGAGGGATCTCAATATGGATCACACTAAGTCTTTCTATGAAGTACTCAAACTTCACTCTCACAAGAGGCTTGGTCAACACATCAGCTATTTGCTCCTCTGTTGCCACGTACTAGAGCTTCACTGCTCCTCTTTGCACCATATCATTGATATAGTGGAAATTGATCTCCATGTGCTTCAACTTATCATGGAACAATGGGTTTTCTGTCATCTTCACACAACTCTGATTGTCACAGAAGATACAAGTCACATCCAACTGGATATAAAATAGGTCAGGCAATAGCTTTTGCATCCACACTACCTCGCAACTAGCCGAGCAAGCGACGACATAATATGCCTCGACTGTACTCAATGCCGCACATGATTTCTTCCTGCTAAACCAGGATATCATGCCAGATCCCAAACTGGAGCAACAACCTTAGGTGATCTTCCTGTTAGTGGAGCTACCTTCCCAGTGCGAATCAACATAACCGTGTAAGTTAATATTCTGATTCACATCATATTTGAGCCCATAATTTGCTGTACCTTTTAGGTACTGTTGCGGTCGCAACTGTTCTCCCCAAATTTATTAAAATTCCGGGCCCCTCCTCATGATTTTGCATTGTCTAATCGTTGGATCCTTTGAGTTTGGTCGTGTTTTAATGTTAGATGATTGTATATGCTTAAATCTCGTCCATGGTCTCGATTTGATTGCGTTTGGAATTCATGGTGAGCCTCGGTTCTAAGTTTGTTTTCGCTTGTGGGTTGCCGTTGTGAATAGATAACAGGTTTCTGTCTGTAGCTGATCCTTAAAGATTGTTTAAACACTTAAGTTTTCTTGGGATCGGACGTCATTTTTATGTTGAATCGGAAGCTATGATCTTTTCCATCCGCCGTTGCGGCTGCCAGAGCGGTTCGGCGTCCGAAGTGCAAAACGATCCGACTTTCGATTAGGCATTTTTCCCGCCTGAAGGTTGCATGTCTTAGTCTTCTCCCTTCCGCCGTTGCGGCTAGAAAAGTGGTTTAGCCTCCGATGTAATGTCTTTCGATCTCCGACCAGGATTTTCCTGCCCGCGTCTCGAGTGTCTTAAAACCTCCGTTTCTTCCGCAGTTACGGCTGGGGAAGTCGTTAGACTTCTGATGCCCAAAACTTCCGATTTTCGATTGAACCTTCCCGCCGTACTGTCGCATGCCTAAAGGCTTTACTCTTTTGCCATTGTGGCTGGAGAGGTCCTTTGCTTCCAAAGTGGAAAGCCATCCGACTTCTGATTGAGGTTTCTCTCGCCCGTGTCTGGTGTCACTTTAGCCCTCGTCTTTTCACTGTTGCGGCTAGGAAAGCCCTTTCGCTTCCGACGTCAAAGCTTCCCGGCTGCCGATCTAGGGCTTTCCCGCCCAAAACTTAACCAGGACTCTTTCCAGATCTAAGAGTGTGCCTGGCCGTTTTCTTGTGGATTAGCCGTTTCAGATGGTAATTTTAACACCATTCCAACAAATGATGCTAGTAATTGATTGCAGGTAAACTTCGATGGACTGTTGTGGAAACCACGGTATGAAGGCGTAGCATGATCCAGTCAAATCCAGCAGGTCGCAAAGAAGACAGAGAAAGAAAAGACAAGATCGAAGGCAACAAGAAACTCAGATCTGAAAGGACCGGCGGTTATTCAACTAATCATGAACATACGAAGAGAAGATAAAACGTTAGCATAAATGAAGATGGTAAGACAAAGCATCCTGATGAAGAATAGGAAATGTTGGAGAGACTGGAAAGTGACACGTTTGGGGGCAGCCCAAACGATCTGTGAAATAGTTTAAATATTGTAAAGATAGGATAGAGAAAGGGGCTTTTTCCCTGGAAAAAATTTGTAAACGTTTTGCTTGTAAGAGGAACTATTTCATTTTGCAAAGAGGAAACGACAATTTTTCCTGTTGGAGAAAGTGCAATATGGAATGCATCAAATGTAATACAAATGAGCAATGTTGAAGGGGAACTATTTCATTTTCAGCTGTGTCTCATTGACTGTGAGATTGTTCTAATTTCTTGAACCTATGTTCTTGTTGGAATGTTCTTCAATATATTTTATGATGTTTTCCACTGTGAGTAATAAACGCTGTTCATAAACAATTGGCTATCTGGTTGTTGAAACATTTTTAATTGTTCATGTGTTTTGAAGGAAGTGTCAGCTATCTGTAACTCTTCATAATGCATGTACGCAATGCATTACTCACCAATGAATGATAACCTTGATGCCTAGGGATAGATTAGATAGTTGGTTTATTTCCTTGTTGTATGTGGTTCAGATGCTTGTGGGTGCTAAGATGAGAGGTAAGAACCTGCGCATCACATTGTGACTACTCTTTGCATCTTAATCACCCTGCATTTAGTTAGGCATGTGCATTTCATACATTAAGTCAAAAACACAAAAACTCGGTGGACCGGGCTGCAACCGGTAAACCCTTTGTTTTGTTACTTGACCTATGGTAGCCGGACCGCAAACCGGACGGATTCCCTATACCAAATAGTCAACGGGCTAGTTGGGAACGTTGATTGGGGAGAATCCCTTACTGTTGTTGCCTGCGAATTTCGAGGCCTCAATAGTTTTTTGGCGCTAGAAGGAGGGCCGCCAGTGCATGGCTGGCCGAGGAAACCCATTTTCCCGAGATTATTCCACTGGTAACAGTTCTGAAAGTAGTGGATTTTATAACCCAATTCCAGAAGAAAGAGAACATTTATACCCTGTCGGTAACGAAATTGTTAATGACCTGAGAAGACACACCAGGGCATATGTGAAGAAGATTGGAGGATTGTCGGTCATCCCTGAATTGCCCAGAAGAGAGTACAAAAAGAAATACCGTCCTATAACAGAAGACTCAGTGCTGGTTGGAGACTGGGAAGAACTTGTAGAAACTGCCTTACAAGAAGTGGTACTACCTCTGAACCAAGAAGGCCCAGGTACCCCTTACAGTTCTCTTGTTCACACCCCTGTTGGTTCACCTCCTGTTGGTTCACCTCCTCACTCTCCACCCCTACTTATGGCAAGAGTTAACGCCAATCAACCACCGAACCCACCAAATCCACCGCCTACTTGGAGAGCCAGATCACCTCTAAACCTGACCCCCCCTTTACATGATTTACCCCAATCTTTTGAAAAGCTGCTGCCCAAGTTTGACCCAAACGAAAAGATACTAGTAGATGATCACCTGCAAAGTTTCTATTTGGAAATAGAAGGACTGAGGGCTGGGGAATATGAAGATGTAGTTTGCAGATTATTCCCGCATACCCTTAAAGGATCCGCTGCTTCATGGTATTTTGGATTTCCCGCCAACTCGATCCCTGATTGGGATACCTTTGAAAGAATTTTCAGAAGTAAATATGCAATTCAAAAGACTCATGCAGCGTTTATGAAAGGACTATGCACCCTGAGAAAAGAGAAAAAAGAGAAGGTGCACAGTTTTACTCAGAGATTTGCAACGTACATCAAGAATTTTTCTGACCCCGACAAGCCTTCAGATAAGGTCCTAATTGAGTATTATACATCAGCTTTGGGTCCTGATTTGGCCATGTTTGCGGAAGGTAGGGCCAAGCCTACTTTGGCAGAAACCTATGAAGAAGCAGAGGTAGTGGAGGCTGAAAGAGAGAGTATTGAAGATTATCCAGAACAATCAGGCGAGAGAGGTGCAGGAAGGAAAGCCTTACTGTTTACGAAGCCTAAAGAGGAGAAAGCACCGGATTATGAAAGTATGGCCAAAATGATGCAGAATCTTTCTAATAAGATCATAGAATTAGAGAAAGAGAAGGAAACACAAAAATTCTACAGGACCTACTATAAGAAAAGGGAGGATAACGACCAGTCCCAACCTCCTCCTCACAATACTGCATCTATGAATCTGACAGAGATAGGGATGGAAAATTTCTACACCTTTCACCAACAACCTCACTCCGAAAAGAATTGTCCGCAATGGATAAATTCAATGACATTGGTCATGAATCAGATGTTGGATTCGAGATTAACAGAAGAAGGCGACGAGGAAAGAAAAGAGAATTCTGCTTCTACTTCCACTAAAGAACAGGAAGAGGAAACCTTGGCTGTTTGGAATTCTGTCTCCTTATTTGACGCTGAAGAAGAAATGAATCAGGGATACAAGGACGTCTCGGAAACCAATGTGGCCACAAGGAGCCAAGGGACGGTTAAGGAAGACAGTCTGATACTCCCAAAGATTAAGAGGCTGCAGAGAAATATTAAGAAGAAATTTCAAGATAAATCCTTGGCTGATAAGATTCCAGAGTTTACTATTACTGGCCAAGGTCCTAAGCAGAACAGAATGTTGCCCAAGCCAAATAAGGAAAAGGTGAACGCTGATGAATCGCACTCCATTGCACAACAGATGGATTATGATATCGTGGAAGACTTAAAGAAGATAAAAGCGAACGTTCCACTGTTTGAAATGTGCAAAGTGCCGCAGCAAAAAGAAAAACTATTGAAAGTGCTTGAAGCACCGGATGAGACGCTGCCCTCTAACAATCAAACAAAAGAAGAAGAAGAAATAGGAGAAACCAGCATTGGAGGTAAGTCTAAATGTAAACATCCACCTTTCCTCCTCACGTTTGAAATTTTCAATCACAACGTGCATAATTGCCTGGTAGACTTTGGCGCGTCTATCACTGTCATGCCAATATCAGTATGTAAATGGATAAATGGGCAGCCTAAGCCATCCACGTGGAGAGTTCTCCAGCTGGACAGGACGGATGTTAAAGTACTGGTTGAGATGGAGTACGTCCTGATCCGCCTGGCATCAAATGATAAGGTATGTCAAGTTATTAATATCGCGGTGGCCGATATACCTGATGCTTACGGTCTAGTGCTGAGCAGAGATTGGTCAGCAAAGCTGAATGGATATTTCGCGTATGATTGGTCGCATTTGTGGTTGCCATATAAAGGGATTCCAAACCAGATCAAGATTTTAAGAGAACCTCACATGAAATATAATGTTACTCGACTGGAAGAAAAGAATGAACCTGTGGATTCCATATTGGGGAATTATTTTATTGAATTAGAACCTAGAAATTACCAAGCTGAAGAGGCCAGCAACACATCAGAGACACAGCCTGATCTCCTTCGATTTTCGCAGGCTAATGAAATTGATTGTACAATAGTAGATTTAGCTGTAGGAATAGATTCGCATTCCGTAGTTAGTGATTTTTGGACTTTATTTTTTGATGGCTCTAAGACACTAGAAGGGTCAGGGGCCGACTGTGTCCTAATTGATCCTCAGAAGAATAAGCACTTTCTTGCATGTAGGCTAGGATTTGAATGTACGAACAATACGGCTGAGTATGAAGCACTAGTGCAGGGCTTAAAGAAAGCCATTGAATCCAAGGTAAGTAATTTAAAAGTCTTTGGAGATTCAGAAATAGTTGTAAAGCAAATCAGAAACCAAATACATTGTGTTTCTTCCCACTTGAAAGCTTATCAAAATGAGGTATGGGATTTGCTTAATTGATGCATTCAATATTATTTCTATTCCAAGACTGAAAAATGCAGTCGCTGACCTGTTAGCTACATTAGCCGCTAGACTGGAACCCACTAATAATCGATATACTATTGAATTACTTTTCAGGCCTTCAGTACCCGATATGATCACCAATCTGCGAGTGTTTGATGATGACCAACAAATTATAGAATGTTTAACGAACGGCAAGGCATTCAAGGGAGCAATTATAGATGACGAAGAAATTCAAGTCGAGATGAAATACGACAATTTCATTCCTAAAGGAGTCAAAACGTTGGAAAAGATGTTCGATCTAAATGAAAAATTCAGAAGACCGGCTAATGTGAAGACTCACAGCTCAACTCTACAGTTCGAGCTGATAAACTTAGGGACTGAGGCGAATCCTAAATTTGTGAATCTTGGAAAATGTTGTTCACCAGCAGAAAGAGATAGGTTCGTCAGTCTATTTAAACAATATAAAGATGTTTTCTCCTGGACCTACGAAGATCTGAAAACATATGACACCAGCATCATCAAGCACGTCATCCCCATCAAAGTCGACGTCAAGCCATATCAACATCCTTTAAGGAAGATGCATCCAAAGCTGGAACCACTGATTCAAAGTGAAGTGAAGAAATTATTAGATGCTAGAATCATCTTTAAAGTCAGACACTCCGAATGGGTATCAAATCTGGTACCCGTCAGAAAAAAATCTGGTGAAATCAGATTATGCGTTGATTTCATAAATCTGAACTGAGCCTCGGATAAAGACAACTACCCGGTGCCACCCATGGAGCAATTGCTACAAATGGTATCAGGTTCCGAACTGTTTTCATTATTAGACGGTTTCTCTGGCTACAATCAAGTATTAGTAGCCGAAGAAGACAGACTGAAGACAACGTTCAGGACCAAATGGGGAACCTTTGCCTACAGAAGAATGCCATTTGGGCTGATAAATGTTGGAGCGACCTTCCAAAGAGCTATGGACATAGCTTTCCACGGATTGATATGCCATTTGGGCTGATAAATGTTGGAGCGACCTTCCAGAGAGCTATGGACATAGCTTTCTGGTGATTGATTGGTCGAAGTTCCATAGTATACCTTGACGACATCACAATATTCTCGAAGAAGAGAGAAGAGCACGCATTTCACTTAAGGCAGATTTTTGAGCGCTGTCGGAAGTATGGCATCTCGCTCAATCCTAAAAAATGTGTGTTAGTTGTCACAGAGGGAAAATTGCTGGGTCACGTAGTGTCAAAACAAGGAATCTCCATTGACCCAGAAAGAGTTAAGGCTATTGAGCAAATTCCCTTGCCCCATAACAAGAAGGGGATGCAGTCCTTCATGGGAACTATAAACTTCGTGAGAATATTTGTGCCTGATTTCGCTTAGATTGTCAAGCCACTACAGCAGATGGTCAAGCAAAACGCACAATTCAAGTGGACTGAGGTTGAGAAGAATGCATTCAGCAAAATTAAAACTGCTATTGCATATGCACCCTCCTTGAAAAGCCCAGACTTTGACAAAGACTTTATTTTGTATACCTTTGCATCTGATGATTCTCTAGCAGCGGTGCTTACGCAAAAAGAAGATGGAGGGGATGAATTCCCAATATCTTTCATGAGCACTGGTCTACAAGGGGCTGAGTTGAATTACCCAGCCATTGATAAACAAGCTTACGCAGTATTCAAAGCAATAAAGCAATTCAGGCCTTATATTTTAAAAAATCGAACCAAAGTAGTTGTCCCCTACCCAGCTGTAAGATCCCTTCTTATACAGAAGGAGTTAGGAGAAAGAAGGGGCAATTGGGTAACAGCTCTTCAAGAGTACGACCTTGAATTCAAACCAGCCTCTATAGTTAAAGGACAAGGACTATGCAAACTGATGACTGAAAGTGGGAACAATGAAGAACACGCCTGGGAAGATGAGGCCGAATTACATTTAATGGATGTATGTCCTTTGTTTATAGCTCCCGAGTCTTGGTACAGAGAACTCGTGCATTACTTACAGGCCGGGCTGCTGCGGAACATTGGGATTCTAAGCAAAGGAGAGCACTACGCCTTAAATCAGCTTCCTATCAGATCGTTGAAGGAGTATTATTCATAAAAAACAATGACGGAGTTCTTTTGAGATGCTTGGAGAAAGAATATGCTAAGAAAGTAATGTCTGAATTGCATGACGGTCCTGCTGGGGGACATTATTCAGGGGACACTACAGCCCACAAAATCCTCAGAGCTCTTTACTATTGGCCCACGCTATTCAAATATGCACATGCACATGTCAGGAAGTGTGACATTTGCTAGAGGTGTAGTGGGAGACAACCTAAAGCAGCAGCACCCCTAAAGCCTGTGATGATCATGGAACCATTCGAGCAATGGGGGCTAGATATCATTGGTGAAATAAAGCCAAATTCCTCTCTTCAACACAAGTACATTCTGACCGCGACCGATTATTTCACTTGCTGGGTTGAAGCAGTCCCGCTACGCAAGATAAATGAAGACGAGGTCATCAGCTTCCTGCAAGATCATATCATGACCAGGTTTGGAGTTCCAATGTCGTTCGCTTTTGATAATGCTAAGTACTTTTCGTCAATTAAATTAACCGCTTTTGCTCATGAGAAAGGGATTAAATTGCATTATTCTGCTAACTACTATCCACAAGGAAATGGCTTGGCTGAATCCTCTAACAAATATCTGATTAGAATTTTAAAGGAGACTGTAATAGAAAACCAGAGGAGTTGGCACTCAGCCCTACCCAATGCACTGTGAGCTGACAGAGTCACCCCCACGTTCGCAATAGGAGTGTCACCCTACACCCTTGTGTATGGTAAGGAAGCCATTCTTCCCCCAAATATCATGCTACCGTCTTCCATTTTAGCTCAAGAGTCTAGTGGGTCAGAGAATGAGGTTTTACAGATGAGGATATGCAATCTACTGAAAGTGAAAGAGGCTAGATCCATAGCCAGAGAACGTTTTAAGCATCAGCAGGAGGTAATAAAAAGGTGGTTTGACAAGCATAAAGCCGAAACAAAATACTTCGAAGTAGGAGACCTAGTCCTCAAATGGGATCACCCCCATGATGAGAAAGGAAAGCATACTAAATTCCAGTAGTTCTGGGTAGGTGCTTTCCAGGTCACAACAAAGCTTGGTCCTTCTACTTACAAGCTACAAGATTTACAAGGTTGGGAGGAGAACTTACTGGTAAATGGTTTGGTTCTCAAACCTTATTTTTCTTGAGTGTTTCTGAGTTCTCTGCCTTGTATATAAATAATCTGCTTAGCTATCTGTTGAGTCATGTTTTTAATTTGTTTGAGTTGATTTATTTTAAATAAAGGGAATGAACTTGCGGTCGTGTGGGGGACATCAAGATTTTTTGGGAATAATAAATATGTTGAGTATCAGACTGTGTGTTGCTGTTTGAACTTCTTCCAGCTTAGCAGTTTTCTCGGATATCTCTGTGTGCATTGAAGTCCTGCTTAACCCCGGTGAAATAAACTAGATTCGAAGAGTCCGGAATACTATGTTGAGGCTCCATCCACTTCACACTTAAATGTTCTAAGGGGCTATAGCATAGGACCCATGGAAAGCGGTAGGGGGAACAGGATGTTAAATACAAATGATCCCATGCCAAGAAATGAATTCCAAAGGCAAATAAGAGTAAAAAAACTCCTATGAAAGCATCATACATCAAAATAAATGCCGAATAATAAGTACTAAAATTGCCAAAAGATCCTCTCCATCCGTGAGATGAAACATGAAGTATACCGCTCACACAAAAGGACACTATGGGATAGAGGATCCTGAAATAAAATTCAGTAAGAAAGGCACGAAGAAGGACTCATATGAAAAAGGACAAAAGTCCAAAGGCACAAAAGTGCTAAAATGGCATGGGAATGAGGAACAAATGAACATTTCTTATTACCATATGCTACAATCTTGTGGTGTCCGAGCTGTCAGCTACCTAAAAGACAAAATAATAATGAAACTCATCTATCGGCCTCAACAGAGTTATCTGGACTTGAAAATCTTGGTTTCCACTCTCCCAAATCGGACTATCATCAATGATTAAGGGTACACACTTCTGTCATCTGAGAAATCCGGATGGCTGGAAGAATTCAATAGATGCATTTGCTGAGAAACAGTCTGCCACTCAAAGAATAATCACCCAGAGATCTAGGTTCACTAGGTAATCGCCAGTTATTGCGGCTGCAACTGTTCTCCCCAAATTTATTAAAATTCCGGGCCCCTCCTCATGATTTTGCATTGTCTAATCGTTGGATCCTTTGAGTTTGGTCGTGTTTTAATGTTAGATGACTTTAAATGGTTAACTCTCATCCATGGTCTCGATTTGATTGCATTTGGAATTCATGGTGAGCCTCGGTTCTAAGTTTGTTTTCGCTTGTGGGTCACCGTTGTGAAGAGATAACAGGTTTTTGTCTGTAGCTGATCCTTAAAGACTGTTTAAACACTTAAGTTTTCTTGGGATTGGACGTCATTTTTATGTTGAATCGGAAGCTATGATCTTTTCCATCCACCGTTGCGGCTGCCAGAGCGGTTCGACGTCCGAAGTACAAAACGATCCGACTTCCGATTAGGCATTTTTCCCGCCTGAAGGTCGCATGTCTTAGTCTTCTCCCTTCCACCGTTGCGGCTAGAAAATTGGTTTAGCCTCCGATGTAATGTCCTCCGATCTTCGACCAGGCTTTTCCCGCCCACCTCTCGAGTGTCTTAAAACCTCCGTTTCTTCCGCAGTTACGGCTGGGGAAGTCGTTAGACTTCCGATGCCCAAACCTTCCGATTTTTGATTGAACCTTCCCGCCCTGCTGTCGCATGCCTAAAGCCTTTACTCTTCTGTCGTTGCGGCTGGAGAGGTCCTTTGCTTCCAAAGCGGAAAGCCATCCGACTTTCGATTGAGGTTTCTCTCGCCCATGTCTGGTGTCACTTTAGCCCTCGTCTTTTCACCGTTGTGGCTAGGAAAGCCCTTTCGCTTCCGACGTCAAAGCTTCCCGGCTGCCGATCTAGAGCTTTCCCGCCGAAAACTTAATCAGGACTCTTTCCAGATCTAAGAGCGCGCCTGGCCGTTTTCTTGTGGATTAGCCGTTTCAGATGGTAATTTTAACACCATTCCAACAAATGATGCCAGTAATTGATTGCAGGTAAACTTCGATGGACTGTTGTGGCGACCACGGTATGAAGGTGTAGCATGATCCAGTCAAATCCGGCCAGGTCACAAAGAAGACAGAGAAAGAAAAGACAAGATCGAAGGCAACAAGAAACTCTGATCTGAAAGGACCGGCGGTTATTCAACTAATCACGAACATACGAAGAGAAGATAAAATGTTAGCAGAAATGAAGATGGGAAGACAAAGCAGCCTGATGAAGAATAGAAAACGTTGGAGAGACTGGAAAGTGACACGTTTGGGGGAAGCCCAAACAATCTACGAAATAGTTTAAATATTGTAAAGATAGGATAGAGAAAGGGGCTTTTTCCCTGGAAAAAATTTGTAAACGTTTTGCTTGTAAGAGGAACTATTTCGTTTTGCAAAGAGGAAACTACAATTTTTCCTGTTGGAGAAAGTGCAATATGGAATGCATCAAATGTAATACAAATGAGCAATGTTGAAGGGGAACTATTTCGTTTTCAGCTGTGTCTCATTGACTGTGAGATTGTTCTAATTTCTTGAACCTATGTTCTTGTTGGAATGTTCTTCAGTATATTTTATGATGTTTTCCACTGTGAGTAATAAACGCTGTTCATAAACAATTGGCTATCTGGTTGTTGAAACATTTTTAATTGTTCATGTGTTTTGAAGGAAGTGTCAGCTATCTGTAACTCTTCATAATGCATGCACGCAAACCAATGAATGATAACCTTGCTCCCTAGGGATAGATTAGATAGTTGGTTTATTTCCTTGTTGTATGTGGTTCAGATGCTTGTGGGTGCTAAGACGAGAGGTAAGAACCTGCGCATCACATTGTGACTGCTCTTTGCATCTTAATCACCCTACATTTAGTTAGGCATGTGCATTTCATACATTAAGTCAAAAAGACAAAAACACAAAAAATCGGTGGACCGGGCCGTAACCGGTAAACCCTTTGTTTTGTTACTTGACCTACGGTAGCCGGACCACAAACCGGACGGATTCCCTATGCCAAACAGTCAATGGGCTAGTTGGGAACGTAGATTGGGGAGAATCCCTTACTGTTGTTTCCTGCGAATTTCGAGGCCTCAACAGGTACCTCAGAACATGCTTTACCGCTATTAGGTGAACTTGTCTTGGATCCGTAAGGAGCTCGCTCAAGGTGTTCACCGCAAAGCATTTATCTCGTCTTGTATTCGTCAGATACATCAGTTAGCCAATCATACGACGATACATCATGGCATCCACCTTCTCGGATGAAGCATCACTCAGAAGATTCAAGTTAGATTCCATAGTTGTGTCCATAGCCTTGTAGTCCATCATTCCGGATCTCTTCAGAATATCAACTGCATATTTTCCTTGACCAAGGAATATCTCATCTACACTCCTAAGAATAAACACATGCTCTTAACCATAAGGATACCTTGCACAATCACCAAGATTGTGTGTGGGATTTTAAAATCGACATCAAATCAAATTGGGTGCCTTGCACTATGACACGAATTCCACGTGGCCTTTCTAAAATAGAGCTATTGAATATATATATTTTTACTTGTTTTGGGATTATATATGGGCTTTAATTTTAAAGCTTATTTTAGGATTATATCGTCAAATATTTTAATCTCGTTTAAGTATTTTTTCATGATTTTATTTTAATTTGGATTTGACATTTTTGATATATATATATAGTATTTTATTTAATTATTATTTTTATTTAAAAATTAATAAAAGAATTTATATCTCAATTTTAAATGTGTTAGTTTATAAAAAATATTATAATTAATATTTATATATAAAAAACAGATTACCTTTTTTGATTTAAATTAAGAATAATTGAACATTAATTAATATTGGAGTATAAGTGAAAATATATACTAAAAATAGCTTCAAGTCAAAACTTTGTTATAAACCAAACAATTTCAAAGTATAACTTAATTTGGAAGAAGGTTAATATTATCAATAAATACATAACATTTTTCATGGTAGATTTTCAATAGTTTTATCTTGTTAATTTTAAAAATTAATATACAAGCATATTTAGTGATAGAAATCAACACGTGTTTCTAGAAATGTATCTTAATATAAAATTTCACCTAACTTTGGATATATATTCATGTCTTTTATGCAATGTATTGATGACAAAGTTGCTAAATGCTATTATATTTTCCTTACCTTATAGAAATAAAATAAAGACATAGCCACCATTGCAACTTTTCTATAGGTACCATTGGGATTAACCACTAAGAAATACATCTTCTAACTATTTATTTGCTAATTCATGAAATTTTTAACCATTGGCCAACCAACTTATTAATGTGCCATTACCACTAACCTATTAACTCCTTAACCATTATGGTTTACTAACCTATTAACTTCTTCACTTATATTTAATTTCGATGATAATTGTTTAGATATTATCTGAGATTCTGGACTTCCTTGAGTGGATAAACAAGATTAGTACAATCATGATTCATTTCATGGTAGTTGTATCTTGTTTTGATTAAATGCATCTTGATTGAGATTTAAATAAGCTTCAGTTAAGTGTTGTTTAAAGAAAAGATTAACAATTTGGTTTTTGTTTTTTTTCATATCATTTTTTGTTTTTTGTTTATTAAATAGTATTTGTTTTTTGTTTATATCAAATATTTTAATATTTATGTTATACTTGTTCTCACGAACCTTGTTGTTTTCTCGTGAGGTGATCCTATTTAGGACGATAGAGGAAAGGCAACCAAAGTCGTGACCTATGATATCAAAGACCTCCAAAAAAACTCGGATGTCACACCAGTCAAGGATAACGACACTTCAGACCTAGTGAAAACAAAGAGCCCAAGAAACCCTGAAACAAGGAAATTGAACGAGTAACCAAGGGAAACTTGGTGGAATCTCTTAGTAGGATGGTTAATTAGAGTTTAAACGATTACCAAGAGATTTCGAGCATCCAGGTGGAAAGCCCCAAATTTACCCTAGGATTTTATGCAGGAAATTGGGATCTAGGGAAAAATGGTGAAATTAAGTGAAATTGGATACTCGGAGTGATTGTTGGATGTTAGATTAGTAAAATAAAAATGAAACCAACAATACCCAGTTTGCGGTTTGTGAAATACCCACTCCCCCCAAGGGGGGCGTTTTTCCCTAAGTAGCAGGTCAGTGCTTTGGATGGGAAAATGGAGTCCGATTGTGATGAAACTTTGAAATTAGGGGTTTTATGCATATTCTAAAGTAGGTTTTAAGTTTTATATCTTGCCGCAAGATGGAACCTATGGATCTACGAAATGAGGGTTTTAATATAATAAAATGATGAGCAATGGAGATGCAGAAAATAAAGGAAGATGAACTTACCTGCAAGACATACCTAGATCTTGCAGATGAATTGAGAAATGATGAAGAATGCCACTTTCCCGTTGAAATGAAATTTTCCAAGGAAGATCTTGTTATTGTGCCACAACTAGTCACCCTAGCGCCTCCTTCAATTGACCAGATCATTGAGAACCAAATGATAAGGCAAACGAATGAGATCTGTAGAATAAATAAAAGATAGGAAGTAATAAATTATCAAGATAGGAATATTCCCTGATCTGGACACCCTAGAATTAGGATGATGGTGAGTTCCCCCGAAAAAACACCCTCTCTCTCTCTCTCTCTCTACCATGCCTCCTTCAACTTGTAGATGAAATGTGTAAAGGAAAAAAAAATACAAGATGGATCCCGAACAAAAACTGAGTGTAGAAGAGTAGCAATGCCAGTCATGAGATCATCAAATCATTTACAAGATACATAGAAAAGTAATCATAGAGAAAAATCTCTTTATTCAAATTATGGGGCCAAAGCTCATGAATTACAATGGGGGGTCACCTCTCTTAAATAGTTTGAGAGAGACATAAAACCTAACTCACTTTTACATCCAACGGTTGAGATGAAAACATCATCAACAGTGGAGATCAACACTACACAGAGCACAACATGGATCAAGTGACTAAGTCAAATTGGGGGCGCACTTTACTCAAGGACGCCTATCCTAGGTAAAAGCCACAATATAACATAAGACATGACATGATACTACATAGGAGGGGATCACTAGGGATTAATTCACCCTAGGCCCCTTTACAACTTCATAATATAAGATATAACAATGAAATACATCAATGGCCAAGTTGAGGGGGCGCCCCTTGGGGGGCTCTCCTCACTGGTTGCGCCAATATAAAATAATTTTGACATCTATTGATTGCAAATTGTTGGAGGACTATCCCGTATGTTGAAACACATAATTTTTCAAAATTCCAAGCGATTTCCTTGACCCAGGAGGTAAATCCACCGTAACTCTGTCTAGGGTGAAAAATGGGGAAAATTGACTGCTCTGGATGATCTGGAGACATAGAAGAATGGTATAAATGACTACTCATACCCACTGGAACACAACTCTTCTCTAGGAGGACCAATCATACTGCCATTTGTAATAAAATTTGATCATTTGACCAATAATTAAGTGATAATAATCACTTATCAGGAGAAGCGAGGCCAAACTCTCAAAACTGAAACCGCAGTATTGGTCCTGGGCATGTCTAGAACAAATATAGATCATGCTGTTTTTTGAGTCACTATCTTGGGAACCGTGATTGACTTGGTCAACTAGGTTTACTAGGTCAAAGTACCCAAACTGAAGGTGAGAAACTGTATCAATATGATCCTCTAAACATCGAAGGTAAGAAATGCACCAATAATGTATATCAAAACAAAACTTGAATCAGTCATTCATAATCATGGTGACAAATAATAATAATAATAATAATAATAATAGTAAGATGTACCTGTGCCTTTGAAGAATCTCGAAACTTTATGGAAGTCTTCTTGTTCATGCCATACTTACAAAGGGTAAACAATGTGCTACAGATGGTGAGGATGAAGGAACAAGGTTAAGGAAATATTGAATGACTTTTAACTGACTTCGACTCAGTGATCTATCTGAATGATAAATGATAGACTCAACCAAGGTGACATGTGTATGACATATAGCAATAGGGGATGTGAGTGTCTCACAAATGGATAAAGTAATTGGATATGCTTCCCTTAGACTCTAAGAAGCTTTCCTTTGCACTTTAATTTCAACATAGGTAAACCTTTAAAGGTAGGTGCCCTAGAATCCTTGTGGGATTCAATACTGACAAAAACCCAGCCTTTGCAATCTAGTCTCTCACCCTGATGCCCTATGGGGGCACATGAGCTGAACACTATACAAGGAGTGAGTGCTCATATTTTTACCATTAACCTTTTCAATAAACTTTAAATTTCATAAGATAGTATCCAACCTACAAGGGCAGGTGCCCTTGAAATTCTTCTAGGCTCCAATAAATGACTAAGGCATAGACCCACTGCCAGCGAGCATTCCATACCCCCAACGGGTTTGCCTCTCCTTGCTGCCCCTATGGAGGGAATATTGAGCCTTACATTATACAATGAATGAGTGCATAAACCCTTAGCCATTGACTACCTTTTAAACATTTATAAATTTTTCATCCTTTAAATATAGCTTTTATACATTCCGATGATTTAGTGTTTAGCAACACTGTTATGGTTGAGCTTGTTTTGAGCACTGAAGGAGACCTACCATGTCAACTGAACCACATTGGCCAAGCCACATACTTCATAGCGAGAGACACATACCAACATGGAGTCTATCATACATTGGGGTCACAATGGGGAAAGGATCTTCAATCTCACAAGTCTCAATCAGTCTAAGTCATGGGACAAAATCAAAGGTGGTTGAACTAGATGGATGGGGACAAGTGACATGGAACCAAGCTAGAACCAATGTTTATAATTTGTATGAGCATGACATGAGCAACAATCTTCTCATCAAATTCCTTGATTAGTCATAACAGAAGTTGAAGCAACAATAGATATAAGCATATGTCACCATAATCATCCTAACATAATAAGCATAGGTATCTGACATACATCATAGAGCAAAATCAAACCAAGGAAGTGTATACCTGAACTCACCAAATATACATGTCTCCAACTGATAAGCCCCTCTATAACTGTGTGTACCAACTCTGATCTGTTGCTCTGCTACATTGAACTAGATCATTACCAAAAGCATCTCAATGGACCCCTGAATCTCTGTCCTGGAAAGGAAAATATGATGAACAAGGATCTGGAATAACTGAAGTTGTAAATATCCATGCTAATACCCCATGTGAAAAATAGCATGGATAAGAAAGATAGACAAGTATGTATGTTGCATCATGGTATCTCAACTGTAGAATGTATATGTTATAACATCTAGCTCCAACTGGGACAAGTGCTCCAATGAAGAGAGTGCTTGAGAACCTCAGAAATATCTGTTCCTTAGCACCATTAGCATCAAGAAATCCAATACATCCAGTATTCAACTTCCTTTCCAAGCATTACCTATTACCTATGCACATGGAAGCAAGAAATACCGGAGCAGCATGTATGGAAAAATATATGCATAAAAATAAGCTGACGTGAAATAAATGTTGAAAGTAAAGTGTTGAAAAGTAAATTCTAATCTAGTTAATTCAAATGCAGTAAAAGAAAAAATACTGACACTATTCATAAACTAGAAGACTCATGCATCAATCAGACAAAAGACAGACTCAAACTACTGCTCAAAGAGTTTATTCCATCCTACCTACCCTATTCTAACCAGTCAGACAAGTGCTAAGTAAAATGATAGATCCAATGTAACCACTTGCTAAAATGATCAATTGTTCTTTTTTTACAATTAATAGCCCAACAAGCCAGAGATGATTTAGAAGTAATGTAAGTGAAAATTGAAACCATTCTAACTTGCTGCTTGATAATAAAAAATAGATATGGACAATGTGGAATAAAATAAATCTAAGGATGGAACTGACTTTAACAAACTTCATCCTTCAAAGTATCGATGGGATCATAATAATGTGAGCTCACCTTTGATGGAAAAAGACCAAATGACTTATGATTCAGCTCTGCTAAGTAATTATGTGTTCTCTCCTCTACATGAGTAGAACACTCAATTCTATTCACTCTAGGAAAAATAGAAAAATCAGATGGGAATACCTCATAATGTGATAAAACTAAGATTGAAATTAACCCTTCTCGTTGTTCTAGAATGGAGAAAAGATGAAATTTATTTTTATACACCTTCTCTATCCATCCATAAGGCAAATTTACAAATTGAAAAATATTATTCATTAAGGATGACTGAGAAGAGATAAGAAGTGCGTTTTCACCAATTAGGTGACAATGCTCAAACTCTTGACTAAAAATTTCAAAAGTAGCAACTTGATTAGAAGACAAGCCCATACGAGAAGACTCGAAAAGTTGGGAAGGGAGGGTGGATTGAAAATTTTCTCCCAAACTTGGAATAATCGATCTCGGAATTTGATGAGGGGAAAAAGCTTTCAATTTGATTCTAGGAATGATTGCAAGATTTGAATCAAAGACTATATACACACATCGATTCAACACATCCTGATTGATAGCATTAGGACAATAATGTTTTTGATAAGGTTGACTTACGATCATATTATCATGTGATCGATCTACTTTTGAGATATGATCATAATTTAAATCAAAATAATGATCAACCAGGAAATGATGATCTTCGATGGATTCACAGATGAGAGATTCAGCTATGGATGGTTTCTTATAGTGATCATTATGTTCTCCCTCTTTATTTGTGCCTTCTTGAGCTAACGATGACAAGATTTTAATAAGTTCCCCTTCTATATCAATATCAAGGTCATAATATTGAAGGGTTGAGATTTGATCATCATCACTCTCTTGCATCGAAGAGTCATTCAAATGCATGTCCACTATTGGATTGGGAGAGGAGGAATCAATTTGATAAGGAAAATCATCACTTATCTGATTATGGTTATCCTGATAATCTTTATTGAATTGATCCTCAACAACACAATCCGATTATTTGGATGTATGGATTATTAATGCTTTTACCCCATTGTTTTCTCAATAAATTAGTGAGCATGTCGTATCCGATAATGGATCCTGGTGCTAACGTATATAACTAAAAATCAGTATTACCTCCTAAGGATTCACCTAGGGCTCGCATATAGACATCTTCATGCTCTGCGCCCAAGGATTCCATATAACACCAAAAAGAATCCAAGTGGATTTCAATTGATTCGATTGAATTTGCAAAGAGACAAGGAAACCTTTAACTGTATCCTTTTGGCATAGGATGAGGCGTCTCATAGACTTCAGAGAAGTCAAAGCGGGATAAAAGTTGTTTTTTAAGCTTGGTTGGATTTTCCTTGATTTCTTTGAAATGTTGGAGGAATAAGTTCGAGTTCATTGTGATTTATGGGATGGGTTCGCTTCTCAGTGGAATCACGTTGTAGAGTTTCTAGGTGAATGGATTTCCGTGTTCACCAACGGATAATGTCATAGGAGAAGTGAGTGAAATTCATGCAGTGATTGTAAATATTTAAACATATAAAACACAATCATTGAAATTAGACCGGATCTGATATGAATGATAAAAGATGTAAGTACATTAATAGACACCGAAGGTACATAAAATGAACCAAGGTAAGCCTATAACTCCCTGAAAATGGTGCCAAAAAAGTTGTAAAAGAGAACGGGAGTAGAGCTTAAGGATAACTATTGAACCAAGGTAGGCCTCTCCCTCCCTGACAACAATGCCAAATTTTTTATCATGAATCTTGTAGTTGCCCCGTGAGGTGATCCTATTCAGGACGATAGAGTGAAGGAAACTAAATTCGTGACCTATGATATCCAATACCTCTGAAATAACTCAAATATCACACTATGTAATGTCCCTTTTTTGAAATTTTATTAAAATGCCCAATTTTCCAATTTTTTCACAATTTTGGCTCTTGACTAGTTTTGATGTCTAGGCCTCCAAATTGACCCAAATGATTCCAAATTTTATCTGAAGGTACATGAATGATAATATAAATTAAATATCATGCTCATGTGTGTTTTGTGACCTCCCAATTACTTCTGAAAACTTGTTTAATGTTCTGTTCAAAGTAGGAGTCTTTACTAGCAAATTGGGGCTCCAATTCCCCCTGGGTAATTGCCAGAAATGGCTTCAAAAATGATCCCAAAGTCACTTGAATTTATGAAAATAGGCTGGGTATGTGTAAGGGACCTTTTCAAAGTCTCATATGCATCATGGTTCAGTTTACACAGGCTTTTATGACTCTTTCCAAAACAACTCCCAAGTCACAATTTCGACCCTTGGGGAAAATGCACCAAATCTTCTCCCAATGCAATAAAAATGAGTAAAATGGATTCCAATGATTAATTAATGAACATGAGACTTGAAAATAAACATTAATTATAGTCCATACATCATACATTTATCAGAGATACATTCCTCCATTCGAAATAATAAGCATTACTGTGGCATATATCAAAATGGAGTGGAAAAGGTTATTGTTTGCTCATTAAAAGTCATTTTGACATACATATATTGGGAATTTAGACTTGAAACTTTCTGATAATTAAGAAAATATAATATTTAACTGATCATAAATGGACAATGAAAGGCTCTCCCAATTCGAAATCATCAGCATTACAATGGTTCACAACAAGATAGTGGGGAAATGAGACTATTTCTTCATTGTTCAATATTTTTACATGAATTATTTTGGGTATTTCGACCTGAGAGTCTTCTGAACATGAAATAAAGAGAATATAAATAATCAAATAATATATTTGGAATGATAATCTTTCCCAAAGAGATCAATAGCTCACCCAAAGTGCAATCCCTCCATTGGCATGAATATGGTGTGAAAACTGGAAATAGTTGAGAGAGAGTGCTACCATAGAAGAATCCACATGCTTTCCTATAGCTTACACCTACAAATAAGACTCCATTAAATCTCCATGAAATACCTGAGTGGCCTTTCCAAACACCAACTAGGATGGGAATCTTTCACCCTCGAAATTGGCTTAAGCAAGAAAACTAGTCATCCACTAGCTCTCACAATTCACAAATGACAATTTCACAAATGAGCCAAAGCATATTCTCATGGCTGATCCCTGTATTTTATAAACATTATTAGTCTTATAAGGTTAAAAATCCATCCATAAACCAAATCCAAGTTGAATTGGTGTGGCTGCTCATGCTATGCCATGTGGCCTCTCTCTTCACCTTCCCTGTTCTCCCAAATTTGAGTAGGAGCCTCTTGGCCTTCTCCAACTCCCAAATTCGACCTCTAAGATGCTCTATTCAGTCCTAACATGTCAATATGTCAGTATTTCAGCCTTCAGATCTGAATTGTGTCATAATTGTCATAGAATCTCCATCATTGGTGTCATAGATGTCATAAATGTAAGGGGAATCTAGCCAAGTGTCCATGAAACTCCCATTTGGATCTTCCTCTCCCATGTAAGTTACAATTCATCAAAAATTCAACATATGAAGTATATGGACAAGTATATTAGCCTTATAATCCATCCAAAACCATTATGCTTCCCATATATTCGCATTTGCAAGAGAAAGATACCATTTAACATAGGAATTCTAGCTAGTGTGGGCCCCATAGTCTCCATGTGTTTTCATGCTCCATTTCCACTTCCATTTTATATTGTATTTATTTAATAAGCTAAATTATTAAATATTTATCCCCTTCTAATGTATAAACATCATTTATTATCCCCCTTATTCCAAATATCAAAGTTTCCACCCCCAAGCTAGGAAACTAGTGATTTTCCACCTTGGCAATTGTTTGACTTTTAGCATCCCTTTGAAAACTTTCATGAATATGGAAAATGTGATTTGGCCATTGTGAACCAATGTAAAATTTGGGACATTACACACCAGTCAAGGATATTGACACTTCGGATCCAGTGAAAACATAGAGCCCAGGGGGCATCCCTATGACCAAGAAACCATAAAAAAAGGAAATTGAATGAGTAACCGAGGGAAAATTGGTGGAATCTCTTAGTAGGATGGTTAATTAGAGTTTAGAATGATTACCAAGAGATTTCAAGCATCCAGGTGAAAAGCCCCAAATTTACCCTAGGGTTTTATGTAGGAAATTTGGATCTAGGGAAAAATGGTGAAATTGGATACATGGATTGATTGTTGGATGTAAAATTAGGCAAATAAAGCTGAAACCAACAATACCTAGTTTGCGGTTTGTGAAATACCCACTCCCCCCAAGGGGGCGTTTTTCCCTAAGTAGTAGGCCATTGCTTTGGATGGGAAATGGAGTCCGATTGTGATGAAATTTTTAAATTAGGGGTTTAATACTTATTCCAAAGTGGGTTTTAAGTTTTAGATCTTGCCGCAAGCTGGAACCTATGGATCTACAAAATGAGGGTCTTAATATAATAAATGATGAGCAATGAAGATACAAAAAATAAATGAAGAGGAACTTACTTGCGAGACATACCTGAATCTTGTAGATGAATTAAGAAATAATGAAGAATTCCAGTTTCCTGTCGGAATGAACTTTTCCAAGGAAGATATTGTTGTTATTGTGCCATAGCGAGTCACCATAGTGCCTCCTTCAACCTACCAGATCAGTGAGAAGCAAACGACAAGGAAAATGAATGAGATATGCAAAATAAAGAAAACATAGTAAATAAGAAATCATCGATATATAAATACTCCTTGACCCGGACAACCGATAGTTGGGATGATGGCAAGTTCCCCCACAAAAACACCCTCTCTCTCTCTAGCACACCTCCTTCAACCTGCAGATGAAATGGGCAAACAAAAAAATACAAGATGGATCCCAAATAAAAAATCAGTGTAGAAGAGTAGCAATGCTAGTCATTAGATCATCAAATCATTTACAAGATACACATATAAGTAATCCCAGACAAAAATATCTTTATTCAAATTCTGGGGCCAAAGGTCATGAATTACAATGGGGGGGTCACCTCTATTAAATAGTTTGAGAGAGATGTAAACCCTAACTCACTTTTACATCCAATGATTGATATTAAAACATCATCAACGGTGCAGATCAACAATGCATAGATCACAACATGGATCAAGTGGCTAAGCCAAATTGGGGGCACACTTTACTCAAGGACGCCTATCCTAGGTGAAACTCACAATATAACATAAGATATGACATGATACTACATAGGAGGGGGTCATTAGGGGCTTAATTCACCCTAGGACCCTTTACAACTTCATAATATAAGATACAACAATGAAATACATCATTGGCCAAGTTGAGGGGGCACCTTATTGGGGGGATCTCCTCACTGGTTGAGCCAATATAAAATAATTTGGACACTTGATGACCGAAAATTGCTAGAGGACTGTTCGAGATGCTGAAACACATCATTTGGAAAAATTTCAAGCCATTTCCTTGACCCAAGAGGCCAAATCAACTTTTTTAGTGATTTTTAAATTTCATTTTTGCTGGTACAATCTCTGGAAAATGATAAATCCACCGTAACTTTGTCTAGGGTGCAAACTAGGGAAAACTGACTACTCTGGATGATATAGAGACATAGAAGAATGGCATAAGTGACTACTCATACCCCTTGGAACACTTGTTTTCTCTAGGAGAACCAATCATACTTCCATCTGCAATAAAATTTGATCATTTGACCAATAATTAAGTGATAATAATCACTTATCTAGAGAACCGGGGCCAAAATCTCAAAACTGAAACTGCAGTATTGGTTTTGGGAATGTATGGAATAAATATAGATCATGTTGTTTTTTGAGTCACTGCCTTTGGAACTGTGATTGACTTGGTCAACTAGGTTTAATAGGTTAAAGTACCCAAGCTGAAGGTGAGAAACTGTATCAATATGATCGGGTAAAAATCCAGGGTAAGAAATGCCCCAATAATGTATATCAAAACCAAACTTGAATCAGTTATTCATAATCATGGTGACAAATAATAATAATAATAATAGTAAGATGTACCTCTGCTTTTGAAGAATCTTGGAACTTCATGGAAGTCTTCTTGTTCATGCCATACTTACAAAGGGTAAACAATGTGCTACATATGGGTGAGGCTGAAGGAACAAGGTTAAGGAAAAAGGGAATGAATTTTAATTGACTTCGACTCTGTGATCTATCTAAATGATAAATAATACTCAACTAAGGTGACATGTGTATGAAAGATAACAATAGGGGATGGGAGTGTCTCACAAATGGATAAAGTACTTGGATATGGTTCCCCTAGACTCTAATAATCTTTCCTTTTCACTTTAATTTCAACAAAGGTCAACCTTCAAGGGAAGGTGCCATGGAAGCCTTCTGGGTTCTAGTACTAACACAGACCCAGCCTTTTCAAGCTAATATCACCATGATGGCCTATGGGGGAACATGAGTCAAACAATATACAAGGAGTGAGTGCTCATCCTTTGACCATTAACCTTTTAAATACACTTTACACTTCACAAGATCGTATCCAACCTATAAGGGCAGGTGCCCTGGAAATCCTTCTGGGCTCTAGTAAATGACTAAGGCCTAGACTTGCTGCCAACGAGCAGTCCATAGCCCCAATGCTTTTTCCTCTCCCTGTCGCCCCTGTGGAGGGAAGATTGAGCCTTACATTATACAATGAATGAGTGCTCAAACCTTTGTCCACTGACTACCTTTTAAACATTTATAAATTTTGCATCCTTTAGATATAGCTTTTATGGGTTTTGATGCTTTAGTGTTTAGCACCACTGTTATGATGGAGCACTTGTTTTGAGCACTAAAGGAGACCTACCCTGTGAACCCAACCACATGTTGAATTTTAAAAATTTTCTTAGATGATATCTTAAAACAAATAGTCACTAGTAGATCACTGAAAGAACAACAAGCACAGAAACACAAGAACACAGACTTTCCTCGAGTAAACCACAAGGGAAAAAACCCCGCAAAAATTCATTAGTATAGAACTCAATCAGAGCAATGTAAAACCCATACAACTACTTCTCTCTTCTTTCTTGCACACTAATCTTTCTCTCTCTTTCAAAATGGCTTGAGTGAGTGAGTACAAATGAAGGGGAGCGCCTTCCTATTTATATTCTTCAGTTGACTTGACCTCTAACCTAACATGGCTGAATTCTTTAACTGATTGGTCCCACTTGTCCAAGTAGACACCACAAATAACATTTATTATATTGACACTTGGGTACTATTGACCTGACTTACATCCATAGTTTTACACTGATTCTTTCAATGATACTAACAAGACCAAACTGATCTCCCAAAGGAGGAATACAATCAATACATCTAGAATATCTTCCGAAGTAATATTTTAACACTCCGTCTTAACTAGTAAGGTATTCAACCACAACAACAACTGCTACTACAACTATACAACTATCTGGTGAGACTTTATATGTCATAGGAAGTTTTGAAACATCATCTTTCATCTTCATCATCGATCTCAGCTGGATCATATTCTGTAATCTTCGTCTTTTGTGCGTACTTGGACATTGTCTCTCATATTCCAGATTATCTTCTATAGTATCACTATGTGAATACTGATTCATCTTCTAGATCCTCGTCTTTAAAGAATCAATATGTGAATACTGAGTCATCTCTTGGGTATTCTTCTTGATGCATCAGTATGTGAATACTGAACCATCATTTATATTGCTAGAGTATAAATGTTGGATCATCTTCTATCTCATCATTGAATGGATACTGGATCATCTTCTAGGTCATCTTCTTATAGTATCAAAATCATAATTCCATCATCCTCAATATTATAGTAGAAGTTGGAGTCTGGTTTACTTTTAGTAAAGCCTAATCTCATCAGAAATCCATTGATCCCACCATACCATGCTCTGGGTGCTTGCTTTAGTACATACAATGCCTTCTTTAGTCTACGTACATGAGTTTTATGATCATTAATATCGAACCCTTGCGGTTGTTTGATATATACCTCTTATTCAATCAAGCCATTTAGAAATGTCATCTTCATGTCCATTTGATGTAGCTTCCACTTCATGTTGGATTCCAAGGCAAGGATAGTTCTGATTGAGGTGTATGTAGCTACTGGTGCAAAGGTCTACTCATAATCGATTCCCTCTTTTTGATAGAATCCTTGGGCTACACATGGGTCTTCCTATCACGTGTCTCAACTCCTAGTGGTTGTTCTACATACACTTCCTCCTCGACTACACTGTTCAAGAAAGACGTATTGGCATCCATATGGTGTTATTTCCATTTCATAACTGCAGCCAAAGCAAGTATGGTCCTAATGGAAGTGTACTTCACCATGGGTGCAAATGTCTCTTCATAGTCTATGCCTTCTTTATGTGAGAATCCTCATGCTATGAATATCGCCTTGTATTTCTCGATGCTTCCACCTACAGCATGCTTGATCTTGTAGATCCACTTTGAAGTCATGACATACTTCTTCTCCGGTCTTGGAACAATCTCCCAGACATCATTCTTCATGATCGACCGATATTCATCGATCATAACATCCTTCCATTCTTTCTTTTTTTGTAGCCTATTCATAGGTGGAAGGTTCTTTATAAATGATGTCACACGGGAGGGACATATATCTATTGTAGGTATGTTCCCTCTTTCTCTCTCTATGTATTCCCTATGGAGCGCCATACCTTTCAGCTTCTCGTAAGAGCTCCCATGCCCATGCTGGTTTCCTCTTTTGTGAGTCCTTCTCAAGGAATGTCTCTACCGGCTCTTGTGGTTATGTCATGTTGTGATCTTTAGGATATTCTGGAATTGCTTCTCCAATTTCCATGTATTGAACTCTCGTCTCTTCAGGTTCCATGAATTCCTTGATAGGAGTCCTTCTGGATTTGAAGTATGTTGAGTCTTCATAAAAGGTTACATCTCTACTAATGTCTATCTTCTTGAATCCTGGGAAGTATATTTAGTAGGACTTTGATGTATCACTGTATCCTATGAACACACCCTTCCTCCTAGAAGGATCGAGCTTGGTATTTTTCTCCTTTGGGACATGTATGTACATTAGGAAACCAAATATTCTCAGATGGCTGAGTTTGGGTTTCACTTCTGAGAAAGCTTCTTTAGGAGTCTTGTTGTCAAGTACTTGATGAAGAGTATAATTTTGTACATACACAAGTATTATTGCCGCCTCCGCCCAAAGGTGCATAGGAATATCTTGGTCAAGCAACATTGCTTTCGCTGCTCCCATTATGGTCTGGTTCTTTCATTCCGAAACCCCATTCTACTGAGGATTGTATGGAGTGCTCAACTCCATATTAATCCCCGATTCTCTACAGATTTCCTTGAATTATTCCAAAATGAACTTGCCTCCATTATCTGATCATAGAATCTTGATCTTCCTATCTGTCTGGTTCTCGACCAAGGATTTATATTCCTTGAACTTGCTGAAAACTTCAATTTTCTCTTTCAAGAAATATATCCAAGTTTTACATGAGACATCATCTATAAAGGAAACATAGTACACATACCCACTTAATGAGCTAGAAGACACAGGTCCACATACATCTGAGTGTACTATATCCAATATTCCTTTATCCTTGCTCTCACTGTTGGGCTCTGATCTATCAGTGTTAATCAGAACTTGAATTTAAAATCAATCCGGGTTTGTGAACTTCGAGACACATCCAAGTTTAGGACAGAGAAGCTGGACTCATTTAGAATTTAGCTATCTGTAATTAAATCTACCGACAGAAACTAAGATACTGCAGCTCACAGAGACAAAATCCTCTTACAAGGGTGATTTCGTTGTTTCCTTTGTTAAGCATACAGTAATTGGTTTTGTGAAAGCATAAAAGACTGAGGTAAAAATTAATTAAACAACGAATTTATAAATCCTAGGATCAAACTGCAAAATTCCACCAGCGCTGAAGACACATTCACCAATCAAGATCTCTTACAAGACAACATTCATAATCTGTAAATGTTCTTTATCATCTCACTATCAAATAAACAACATTTAACAATACACAGAGGTCGTGGTCTGAACTATTTGATATCCTCAGCATTTATCCAATGAAGAACAACGTTTTCCCAATATTGCCGGTGATATTCAGCATGATAGAATTTGTAATTTAAACCATGAATTGAAAGAACAGAGCATTAATAAAATCAATTGAACACTTAACTGAATTTGTTTTGCAATCTATAAACTAAATCTATCAGAAAACACATACCAATGGCTCGATTAAAGGATTTGCACCAGAATGAAATCGCTGCAATTATCAAATCAATACACCGGCAATGTAAAAGTGCGAGAGCTCAACGATGGGGGCCCTCCAAAGCCTTGCTCCACGCACAATGAAATATTTACAGAACTAAAGTTTGATATTCATTCACCAGAAAATCGTTTACACAGAGATACCACGCAGATTGGAAGCACAAGTGCGTTCCTCTTCAAAATCGTGATAAAAACTTCATTGTCTTGCAATTGATTTATACAAATTCTAAATCAAACTGAAATTGCTATAAACCTGCATCTAATTTAATGCTAGAGCTAACGAGATCATCTTCAGGATCGTGGAGTTCCACAAAATCAGCATTGTTCCTTCTTTTATGTTGAATGCAGAACGGGTGGCCACCTTTGACTCTGATTGACTCGACATCTGCACAGGCCACTTCACCTGACTGTTGGATGTTCATCCATCTGTGGACATTAAAGATCCATTCTTGATCTTCCGTTTCCCTCCTAGCTGTCCTGTAATTACTCAACCTCTTTAACCATGGTTTATAGATGAACTTTAAAGCTTTCTACTCAAAATGGAGGTTTTATAAAGGAAATGAGGATTATATAAGAGGCAAAAAGGGGTCAAAAACAGTGCCCAACACTCACTGTTGGGAAATGTCTTCTTTGCATTCTTCCCTTTTGCACATCCTTTGCAAATGCCTTCATGTTTTCCTTGGATATCTGGAAATCTTGAGACTTCTTTGCTTGCCATCTATAGTTCTCTGTAGTGCACATGTGCAAGCCTTTTGTGCCATAGTTCATTTGGTTCAATCGACTCACGAACCGATGCTTGTTCAGGTTGACCCTTCAACTTGTACAAGCCTTCGTCTTCTTCTCCAATCACTGTTGCATCCTCTATTGTCTTTCCTTTGGGACACATCAGAACTTGGCTATAAACAAATGAAACAATAATTCCCTTTGCATCTAATGCAGATATGGAGAAAATATTCTTCTTCAATCCTAGAACATATAGCACGTCTTTCATCTTTAAGGATTTCCCGGAGTCAAGCTTGTATGAAGCTTCACCACTCCCTTTTATGGGTTATTGATAATCATCCCCAAGTTTCACCTTGGTGGCTCATGTTCAAACATATTGATGAATGATTCCTTGTATCCCGTAATGTGTCTCGAAGCTCCATTATCCACAAGCCAATCATTGCTTCCATGTTTGATAGTTCCAGTAAGTGTTGAGATTAGCACATACTATTCATCCGAATCATCCTTCTCTCGTTTGAATCTTTTATTTGTTGGTTCATCATCTTCGGCAATAGAGCATGGTGTCTCCTTTTCTGGATGGGACAATCTCTTGCCAAGTGTCCCTTTTCATCACAAGTATAACATCGAACATTTAAAATATCTATTTTGGTATTCTTCAGTTTCTTGTTCTTCTTCTTTTTGTCATGAAAGTTCTCCTTCTTCTTGAAGTTATTCCTGGTGTAAACAACGAGAGCTTGATTGTTAGTTGCTACCATCTTTTCTTCTTTTGTCACAAGTATAGCTTCTTCTTGTGCACATTATTCTCGAAGTCTGCTAAAATAGATCAACTTCCTTCTTGCACAAATCCCTTGAATGAATGAGTCCCATGATCTAGGGAGACCATTCAGGTTAGTCATTACAATTTATCTTTCTTCAACATTCTCTTCAACTGCTTCAAGTTGTTCTTTGATTTGATCAACCCTTGTGAAGTAATATTGTATAGTCTCGGAGTTATGTATCTTCACATTCTTCAACTGGTTCCTCAAATTCATCTTTTGGTTGATGTTCTTCCCTTCGGATATCTTTGTCAAAGAATCATATGTTTCCTTCTATGTATTGAATGCAGACACATGGGGTATGAGGTGATCCTTGATAGAATATGCGATGATTCTCTTAGCCTTAGGCATTCTTCTCTTATGAGCAGCCGTATCCTCCTCTCCCTCTGGTTTTGGAACAACTCCAATAATAAACTGATCCAAGTCATTTTCTTCAAGGATCAGGGATATTATGTACTTCCATGCCCGAAAATTATCAGCCCCTCCAAGCTTGTCCTCAAGTTGAGTATGGCGAGTCATATTTTCAAAATGAGAACCTCAAATGGAAATAGTAAATATTTGGATCTTAGCGATTTGAGGTGTTCGACCAGGTTCCAGAGTAGGATGACCTAGGGTTTATCAGAGAAACCTAATTTTCCAAACTTGGAGTTTGGGAATTCTGTTTGGACAGAAATATGTGCACCCTTGAGGTGAGTTTCCCAACTAGGTCACTTTTTGAAAACTAAGGTGGGAAGCCTCCGATACTTGATGCACTAGTTCCTCTTGACACTAGTTACAGGGTAAAAAATGAAACTTCTTCGATTCAGAAACTATATACACCAAAATATGTGACCTACTAAGGCAATTTAGCATATCCCTCTTTGCTTGATGATCTGTGTAGAGAACACCTTCAACTAGGAATCCCTAGTTCCTGCAGCTACATAATGCCTTCTTTCAGAGAGGCTCTGATACCATGTTAGTTTTTCTTAATATATGATTAGATTATATAGGATATTTATCTGAAATAATAACAAGTACATCGAGATGCATAAGATATAAAAGATACACGAGAGTCACAAACTTTTACCAGGGAAACCATAAAGGAGAAAACCCCGCAAACTTCCTCAAAATAGTCAGATGATCAAAAACAGTAATAAGAAGTATTTAACAACTATCTATCTCTCCTCCTCTGACTGTCTTTCTCTCTCATGCGAACTTGAGAGTGTGAGGTGTGTATAAATGAGGGAGAGTGACTCCCTATTTATACCCTTTCAAGTCACTGACCAAACATAATACTCGATCCTACATGTCTTCTCACATAGGGCCCACTTCTCCTAGAGAGACTACAAGTACATATTACGTGATGTTACACTAGGGACTTTTTCCCTGACTTACAATAGAGGTTGTACCTCAAGCTCTAGACACAATTTAGACATCCCATAAATGGGTAACACACATCCCCAATGGGGGTACAACAACATATAATGATAATATACATTAGAATATCTTCTGAAGTTACAAATACATCAACAATTAGTTGTCTTCTGTATGTGTAATGGGGAGGCTTCATCAAAGTCAAAAGTTTCATTTACCTTGGATCTAGACATAGATGTACCATAAGATTTACTTCTAGCCAAGAGGTCAATGTCTTGCTTACATATAAAAATTTGACATTGGCTAATACTTCCCCCCTGGGAGGATACATCTTGGTTTCCCCCTTGCAAGGATCTAGGGTTGGCTTGGGCCATAGCAATCATATGTTGTGTTTTCGAGGAAATGGTTTAGCTAAGACAACAGGTTGGGTAGAACCCTCTTGTTGGGATAACAATTTATGAGACATTTCCATATTAGGGAACTTATAGGTTAGATGATATTCCTTTCATAAAAAGCAAGGGAATTTCATTTTACTCTATTCCCCCCACCAACATTATTGCTGTTATTATTCACCTTGTCATTCCCCTTGTTCCTAGTTTTCTTAATCTTATTCTTTTTCCCTCTGGGATGCTGGTTGCACGTAGAACCAGTTGTATGAATTGTTAGAAAATCCATTGGAGGGTTGGGACTTGGGTTCTATCTGTTGTTTGAGGAAGTTGTTGATGAATTTTGGCCAACTAGGTGTGTACTCTGGCTAACTGCAACACTAATTCTTGCACTACTCATACCATCAACATGTGGTTCATGCATTGTCTTGGTCGAAATCAACCTCTACTCAAGGAGAATTAGAAAAAAATTCATTAAGCATCCTAGACTTAGAATAAAATAAGTCCAGTTGATTGGATTTAATGGTAGACTACTCTTCAGTTTGCACCCTTGAGAGAGCCACATATTTTACAATACAAGGTTGCAAAGACTTAATGAACCAGTCAATTAAAAACTCATTAGGATTATGATCCTTAATGACACTACATCTCCTCCTCCACACCATGAATGTGTTCGGGGATATGGGTGGAGCTATCATGAAAAAACGAATTCAACAATTTAGTACCAGTATCATGCCGAACTGGAATCTGAAAGTGATTACAAAAATTAATTGCAACATCATTAAAAATTTGGAAACAAGTGTGTGGTAGATAAATATACCATTTCACTTCCATCCTTGTTAGAGTCCGTTGGAAAATACGTAACCTAATAGAATCATCCACCGAAGAGTTTGAGGAACACCATAGATCAAAGATCATTGCATGGCTCACTGGATCTTTCTTTGGTTTTCCTTCAAATTTCAGAATATTTGAAGGTATCTTGGTATGGAGTAGTTTCCAACTAGGATTATGGAAGATTGGATCATCGGTTAACTTAGTCAAATAAGGTAGATTCAAAGTGTCCATGAAAGACAACATCATTTGAGCCATATATTTCTAGGATCCGGGAGCATTAGAATCCCACTTATTCATGTTGACATTAGGTTTCCATGGAATGTATGGAGTTCCAAGGTTAGTGAAAAGTGGATTGTACTAACCAAAATTTGAATGAGAAACTGATTTTTTGTATTAGGATGAGTAAATCATCCATAATTTCCTCCCACCCCTCTAAGAGGTTGGATACCTAGTAAAGTATTAATAGTCGTTGGGTTACTCAAACTTGAACTTCCTAAACCATAAGAAGGGATATTCCCATATGGAGTATTCTTGTCCCAGGGAAATCCAACACTAAATCCCCCTAGACCAAATGTTCCACTAAATGGAATTTTAGATGCAAGGGGATTACTAGTTCCCATGCCTCGACAATATTGACTGGAAATACAAGCTCAACTAAAGTAAGATGGAACCATAATAGGTCTCCAGAGCCTATGGATGGATTAGGCATGGACATGTGTCCACCTAACAATGGGAATTTATGGACGAGTACTGGGGGACCACTTCCCGAAGTAGTAATTTAAGTGGATATAGGAGGAAGTGAAGTGGGAATGGACTAGAAACTAGGAAAATTCATCCCAAAAGAAAAAGGAATTTGTACTTTGTGGACCATATGTAGTTACTCAAGTAAGAATTGTCGAGTCTATCCAAAACCTATAGCTGATGATGCATTAGCACTAAATCCTCTTATACGGGTACTATTAACCAAGGGAGTTACCTCCTGAGTACCATATATTTGACCAATGTTCTCATATGAGCATACAATAATGATGGATCACTCAGACCAAGAATATTAAACTCAATTCCTTGGATAGAATTTAGATTATCTGTTGGGTTTAAAAATCTCAAAGGATCAATGAGATCCTCAATAGAGGGAAGATATATGTTCTCCTCTAGTTGAGAAGAAATAAACAGGGGAGAGTTATCTAATTGAACCTTAGCGTCATTAAAGTTCCTTCCTTCATATGAGGACCCATAATCACCAAAAACTAGACATGTTTTCTATTGTTTCTTGTACAACAGTGTGTTCCTGGTTTTCTTCCTCTACTTCATGAGGGGGTGGATTATTATAATCCAGTCTTGGATTAGGCATAGGGACTTCCCTATGTTTAGGATATTTCGCTTGAATTATTATGGAACTACACAAAGGTTGATCGGTCATGGTGGCTTGCAGAAGACTCAAAGGAGGAAATTTGAAAAAATAAAACAACAAACAAAACTCTAGAATTTACTAAAAGATTAAAACAAACAAACAACTCTTACAATGAAAAACACTTGGATGCAAGCAATATTCAGTGAAGATCCAAATATAGGGGCTTTTGAAGAATATTCTTGGATGATTAGGGACCAAATCCAACCAGATAAGATTAAGAAATAGTTACCTTGCTCCCGAAAACCAATCACCAAAGGTGTAAGCACTCGCCTTCAACAAATATCCTCCACAAGAATTTGGCCCAAAAGTTATACGTCTATATCAAGTTCTGCAAGATGTTCCCCTTGTAGCAAGCTAGGAGGTACCTAGGAACAACAACTATAGTTACTACTTCACACTTGGTGGTCAGGTAGGATGGTCGCTGGAAAGGTATTCCGTGAATGAGCAGAAAATGTAGGCCTTGTATAACAAGTCGTAGACCCGAAACTATTGATGAGAAGTGGTGTCATCTTGATGAATTTCCATTCTTGATCAGTTCTTAGATACACATAACCCCCCTAATTTAATCACCAGGGGACAATTTCGACACTTGAACTAGGATTACCTACTGCTTGACGGTGGTTTGAGTGGCGCTTTCATGTCAAACACTTTGTGCTACTAATGGATTTTGAATCTCTTTACTAAATTCCTAGTTTCAAAATATTATGTGATTTTGGAGAAGTTGAATCTCGAGACCTATATCCAAAATCATAGTCTATACTATTAGGTGTGCTTCTTGATAAAAATAAAAATCCTAGTATCCCATCCCAATTACTTTCTTGTTTGTTAATAATGCAATTTCAAAACTTTCAATGAAGTAAAACTATGTGCATCCAAATACTTTTCAAATGCAAAGAATCAATCATTAACACTCTTGTAAATGATATATGAAGCACTAAGACATGTAACTAAATATATTCAAGTAAAATGCATTTATTTTGTTCTCTACAATGAAAACATGGAGCACCTAAACCCACTGAATGAAATTTTCCCTTTTTCAATTCTTCATGCTATACATTCAAATCCTAAATGCAAGATACAAGTTTGCTATAAATGCAAATTTTCAAATACACAATGCAACTTTCATCCTACTTGCTGAAAATGGAAACCAAACTCTACACAATAAATGCAAGCTCAAATCTAAAAATGTAAGCGCAAGACTCTTTTGAAGTGCAAATTGAAATGACCATAAACAAGTTTTAAGTTGCAAATGTAGGCTTACAACTAGTAAACTATTTCCATTTCAATCCTATGATATGGAATGACAATCTAATTAAACATGCACATACACTTCAAATGCAATTTTTTTGAGTTTTTGATACAAAATGCAAATATATACTTGACTGAAAAATTGATATTCAAAACAAAATCCAAATTCAATTTTTGTTTTCAATATGAAATGCAAATCTAACTTTCTCAAAAGCACTTGCAATGTACAACACTTTACATTAGTCTCATGGAATGATCCAACATGTTTTTATATAGATGGAAATAGATACAATCAAATGAGAGGATATTGTATCTGATGGGGTGGTTACCAAACCACCCAAACTACCCCAAATTCAAAATTTTATAAATGTTTTGGTATTTTAAAGCCAAAAACGCTTGCAATGTGAAGGGAACAAGAATTTTAAACCCATACCTAAAGGAACCATTTTTTTTTAAGGATTTGGATGAAAAACGCTAGCAAAGTGAAGGAAAACATGATGTAAAATGTTGGTTTATAAATCATTAGGAGCATTTTTGGATCAAAACTCAGTTACAAGGCCTTGAGTGCCAGGGAATTATTGAAGACTAAGTCCAGAGCATCAAATACCAAATCAAGGCTCTTCCATCCATAGTTTCCTTTTTTTGTGAGTGTCATTTGATGTTATAATAATCAAAGCCCATTCCCATACTTGGGATACATTATTTAATCATTTTGGTTAATTTCCTAGGTCCTACACTAGCTAGTTGGAATCCACTTGCACCACTTGGTCAAAACTTGCCTAAACTGCCTCCATGATCACCTTTAAAATATTTTGGATAATATTATGACAAACCATAAGACTTCCCAGTTTATTAAGTGTGCATTCCTACCTTATCCAGAGTTAGACTGCTTTTCAACAACTTTTAAGGCAAAAGGTGAAAGCTAGTCATAAGGCATATGCCTTGTTTTTTGCATAACTCATTCTCCTTATTTTTCTCTTCCAAAAGAATGAGTATATTAAAGTTCCATCACTTATCAGTTGATGCACTTCATTCATCCCTTTCACAACCTTCTTGACATATTAGGAAAGTGTTTTATGCACCTAGGGGTAATTTTGACTTTTTAGTAAGACTGCTTTTGTGTTGATTGATCTTGAATCCTTAGGAATTCGAATCTCTGTTGTAATTGTATATTTGGACAGCCTATGAATTCATGAGTTTGGATGATGTAAATTTATTCAATAGAATTTTGTGTTATGCACCATATCCAGTGTCCAACTTGAGTGAATCTATGCATGTTTTTCAAGCAATTTCATGAGTTAAATTGATCTAAGTTTGATCCTGATTTCCAAATGGTATAAAAGCCTTGGTAGCTCAATTGTTCTCCTCTTCTATTTATTTTTGTAGGATCGACATCACACTCCCTCAGGGAGTGCATTCTATCTGTTCAAGGGCTCAGTTGCTGAAGAAATGGATCAATCTCACCATATAATCTTGACTCCATTCAACTACTTTGAATGGAAGGCACATGTGGAGATTTTGATGAGGAGAAAAGGCCTCTATAGAGTGACCATGCCAATTGAGTCTAAGACTAATGCATCAACAGAGAAGATCAAGTGGCATAATAGGATGTATGAGGCTTATGGTCTCTTGTGTCTCAGCATTTCCAGAGACTTTCTTTTCCATCTTGAAGGATTGACATCACCAAATGAAGTATGGGAGAAGCTTCAAACTTTATTTGGAAAGATATATGAAATGAGGGGGAATCAATTGGAGAATGAGATAATATCATTGAGTCCAAGCAACTTCGAGTCCTTACAAGTCTAGTTCTCCAAGTTCAAAGTGCTTTTTCTTCAGTTGAAATAATGTGGTATCAAAAATAAAGATGGACAACTAGTCTTGGACATACTCTCGAAGCTTGGCCCTGAATATTTAGTGTTTGTGTCAACCTTCCATGAAACCAAGTTGAAAGCTCGAAACTACAATATTCCTTCACTTGCATAATTCAGAGAATCCTTGACATATGAGCAAGATAAGTTGGTCATGATGGGCACCATTAAACCTTCCAAAGATCAAGCTTTGGTTGCTTGAGATTGAAGAAAGGATTCCAAAGGCAAGAAGAAGGATCATCCAAAGAAGCCACCTGATCAAAAGAGAGACAAGTCCAAGTATCATTAGGAGTCCATTGGATCCAAGTAGAATTCTCAGAAGAAGAGAGGTAAAGGTGAAATGAGCAAGTGCACATACTGTGGTAAGCGATTTCATCCTGAGAGCTCCTGCATGAATAAAAAAATTGACATGTTGATTCAACTCCTTGAAAATAAGAACATCTCTCTTCCTGAAGGCACAAAGAAGAAGTACGGAGGATCAGGTTTTGAAGATAAGGAGATAGTTCATTCCCTGGTTGCAAGCAATGTAAGATCCTCTTCCTTTATCATTGATTCTTGAGCTTCATGGAACATGGTTTCGAAAAGGGAGGCCTTCTCTCTTGATGATTCAAATGGTACAAAAATTGTAATGGGATATGACTCTGAAATTGAGAGTAAAGGGAAGGGTAGGAGAGATCTTGACCATGGTTCCTTCAATAATGTTTTGTATGCCCCAGGTCTTGCTTCCAACCTCGTGTCAGTCTATCAAATGACCCACACTGGGTCTCCTAAGAAGGTTTTATTTACTCCTAATAATGTTGAAATTACTGATATTTCAAATGCTAGATTCATAGCCAAAGGTTTTATGGATCATAGTTTGAAAAGTGTACAAGTTCTCACACTTCATGCCCTTCTCAAACCCATCTACTCTCCTCACTCATGCTAATGAATCTAGAAAGCTATGGCATGCAAGGTTTTTCCATCTAAACTATAAATAGCCATCATATTTTTGTGACAAAGACATGGTCATAGGGTTTTCCAAGATCAAGTTTTCCAGAGGAGTCTGTCAGGGATGCATTCTAGGAAAACACCCAGAGCATAAGTATGAGAGAGTCATCCATGAGCGAACCTATGCACCCCTTGAACTTATTCATAGTGTCATTTCTATTCCTTTCCCTCATATTTCCATGAGTCAATTGAAGTATGTCCTAACCTTCTTATATGAATTTTACAGATACTGTTGGGTTTACTTCCTTAAGAACAAGTCAAAAGTTTTTGACCTCTTCAAGAGTTTTAAATCCCTAGTTGAGAACCAGTCTGGAAGAAATCTGAAGGTCCTTAGATCTGACAATGGTGGTCCTTAGATATGTCAAGTCCGAGTTTAAAAAATATTGTGAAGATGGAAGTATCCATATGCACCACTCTATTACCTACACTCCTCGACAGAATGGTGTTGCCAAGAGGAAGAATAGATCTCTCAAGGAGATGACCACTTACATGATGGAGTCTAAGACTTTGCCACCAAATTTTAGGGATGAAACAATAAAATATGCATCCTACATATAGAATAGGGTTCCTTAGAAGCATCTTGATGGAATCACTCCTTTTGAAGCTTGGAGTGGACACAAGCCTTATGTGTCTCATTTCAGGATTTTTGGCTCTAAGGCATGGTCTAGAATTCCACCAGAAAAGAGGAAGGATTTGGAAACCCAAATTCAAGAGTGCCTATTTGTTGGGAATTCTGAAGATTCCAAAGGGTACAAGCCGATCAACATGAGCACTCAAAAGAGACTTTATTTAAAAGACTGTTTAGTTTGAAGAAGAGCCTATGCCGGCAACAGAAATTGGAGAGTCCTCTTAACCACCACCACCTCTGACTGTAAGTGAATAGAATAATAAGTTTTATGATTCTTATATGTATGAACCACCATTCATGCCCCTGGGGAACTAGTTGGGAATCCTAGTGATCCTAGAATAACTAGATCTCAATTCAAGAATGGCCTTTATGTCAAGGACCCTTTATTTGCTGAGAAGTGTTATATAATGGTTGAATCAGATACGAAAATATATGAAGAAGCATCAGAAGATCTAAGATGGATAACATCCATGAAAGAGGAATATCATTCGCTCCAGAAGAATGAGACATGGGAACTAGTCAATCTTCCACCAGGGAGGAAGATAGTCAAGTGAAAATGGGTATTCAATACAAATTTTGTTGTTGATGGCTCTCCTTCTCCAAATTCCAAGTCATTGAATACAATGAAACCTTTTCACAAGTGGCAAAGTCGATGGACTCTACAAGACTAGTTTTAGTCATTGCAGCATCCAAGCAATGGGAGGTACATCACATGGATGTAAAGAGTTACTTTATACATGGATATCTCAAGGAAGAGATATATATGAAACATCCAGAAGGTTTTCTTACTAATCCATCTCTTGTGTGTAGGTTGACGAAATCACTATATGAGATAAACAAGCTCCTAGAGCTTGGTATGCCGAGATTGATGGATTTCTGTTATCACAAAACTTTAATAGATGGAAGTCTAATCCTAATGTCTATTTGAAGTTGATTCATGGTTCAATTATTATTATTTTTTTGTATGTGGATGATCTTTTGATGACATGAAGTTCCATGAAAGAAATATCCTCCTTGAAGGATGCATTGAACCATCCCTTCTCGATGATAGATTTGGGACTGTTGAGCCAATGCTTGGGGCTTGAGATTTCTTAATCACCCCTTGGAATCAAAGTACATCAGTGGACAAGTATGCTTCATACCTGATAAACAAGTTCAACATGAAGGATTTCAAGCCAAGAAAGACTCCTTCCCTCTCATGAGTTAAGCTTGAAGAAGCAAATTAAACTCCATTGGTAAACAACACACTAGATATAAATCTTGTTGGTTGTCTTCTCTATTTGATTCATACTCGACTTGATATATCTTACATAGTGAGTGTGGGATATAGAAATATGAATCAGACTCATGACATCCATTGGAGGGCAGCAAAAAAATATTACATTTTGTACAAGGAACAAAGACACTTGGGATTCACTATGTTGCAAAATTTGACCTAGATCTAGTTGGTTTTACTAACTCTGATTGGGAAGGTGATAACACTGAAAAAAATCAACTTATGGATATTTTTTTTATTCTTGTAGATGGGACAATAACTTGGTCAATTCAAAATCAAAGTTCCTTTGCACTTTCTTCTACATAGGAAAAATACTGAGGAGTTGTGAATGTAGCTACTCAATGTTTGTGATTGCAGGGTATATTTAGAGAGCTTGGGATTGAATATGAGACTTCCACAGTCATTTATTGTGACAACCAAAGTAATATCTGAATATAAACTGATCATGTATAGAGGAAGTGAACCAAACACATTGATACCCACAGGAACTACACCATAGGTCTTGTGCATGATGAGGTAATTTCTTTGCACTATTGCGCATCAGCTGAGCAAGTTGCAGACATCTTCACCAATGAATTTTCTGAGAATACATTCAAAAATATCAAATCACTAACAGGAATAGATGATCATATGGTGAATATTGATTGAAGACAAGATTTCACAAAATTTTGTTAATGTCCATGTTTAAGGGGTGATTTCCCCCTTGTGGTTTTGCTTCTTTCCTTGTTTTGTAAGGACAAGTAGTAAGTAAAGGGCGACTAAGACTTGTTTCTAGGACCTATATCTATAATATATTTATGATATTTCACATAATTTAGTTTTAACGGGGGGTGTTATAATAATAAAAACCCATTCCCATACTTAGTATACATTATTTAATCATTTTGGTTAATTTCCTAGGTCCTACACAGCTACTTGGCATCCACTTGCACCACTTGGTCAAAACTTGCCTAAACTGCCTCCAGGAGCACCTTTGGCAGATTCTAGTTTAAGTTATGACAAACCATCATACTTCCGATTTTAGTAAGTGCACATTCGTTCCTTATCCATAGTTAGACTTATTTTCAGCAGTTTTAAGGAAAAAGGTGAAAGCTAGTCATAAGGAAACTGCCTTGTTCTTTGCACAAATTATGCTCCTTCTTTTTATCTTTCAAAAGAATGATTATATTCAATTTCCATCACTTATCAGTTTATACACTTCATTCATCCCATTTGTGACCTTCTTGACAGATTAGGAAAGTGTTTTATGGGGATTTTGACTTTTTAGTAAGCCTTCTTTTGTGTTGATTCAACTTGCCTCCTTAGGAATCCAAATGTCCCATACCCCAATTTTGTAAAATTATGTAAATTGTTTTATTATATTTCTGAGACATTATGTTAAACTTAATCCTAAGTAGGGATTGATGACTCAGCAAAGTCAACAGTAATGGAGTGTAATTCAGAATATTTGATTATTAATAAATAAATTATGGAGACAACAGCATGGAAGAGCTGTTAAAAGAGGTTACTGGTCAAACTGGTGGATGGAAATAGGTGGAAAGGCAAAAGACAAGTGGCAGCATCCTCAAACACTTCCTAAGTTGCAGGTGGCAACTTCCCTATATTTGGGGTCATGATTCCCCAAGAAAGTGGAATCAGAGCAGGTGGCTCATTAAATGACAGTTAACCCAACAAAGACCTAGGAAATCTTTTAAAAGTACTCAATGAAGAGAGTTGAGGCTGCTCAGATATTTTCCAGAGAGAATTTATTTAGAATATATTTCAGGAAATCCATTGAGGAAGAGGGAAATACAGTGAGGAAGTTGTTTAAGGAGGATTGCTGCAGTAACTTGATTTCATTACAGCTTTTTGGGCTGAGAGAACTGATTGATAGTTCTGAGTTAATACTGAGTTTGAAGACTGGTATCTAACATTGCTGCACCTAGTTCCAGCTAGGGAGACCAGAGAAAGCTCGGGGGTCCTGAGAAGTCGCTATCTGAGCGCTCTCCAGGAGTTGGTAGGGAGGAACGGCCTCCCATTGCTGTTGTTGTCCACAGCTTAAACAGGTTCTGTCACTTATTTCTTTATGTTTACTGAGTATGAATGGATGCATGTTATGTTTGTTTTATATGTCTAAGGAGTTAGTCAGTTTAGTAAAGTTAGTATCTCAGAATATCAGTAGTTAAATCTGTTAAGAGTTACTGTGTTTTTCCACATCTGGGATCACCAGACCGTACTCCAGCACAGTACCTCAGTATTGTGAAGTAATATCCTTCTGAACCGAGTTTCCTATTTAGTTACTTTCAGTAACTACAAGTATTTCAGGAATTTATAAGTTATTTTCTTATAGTTTAAAAAATTATTTCCTAGTACTGTATCTCTATTTCCAGTAAATTCTACTGTAAAGAATAGATAGTAGAAATTAGATTAGAATTCATACTGTTTACTATCTAGTTTCCTTCCTTGTATTTCGGGTAATTTAAATCCTATTAAATTAACTCAAAAGTAAGAACAAGTTATAGAGTTACTATTCTTTTATTTCCGAATATAAACAGGATAATATTTGCACTTACAGAACCTTTGTAAGTAAACATTATAACTAAGAGAATAAACTAATTACAGCAGAATATAGATAGTATTAAAAGAAGGATTTCTATGACTATAAATATTCTCCAGAATTAAACTTCCTGTCCGAGCTGCAAGTAATTCACAGTTTTGAATCTTAATTCTTTTAAGGGTATAACTGTGCAGCAGTAAATATTTTTCCCTATTCATAAAGAAAATAAATTTTATAATTTGATACAGAAACCCTAATGAAAATTATTTGTTACAGTAATTAAACCCAATACATCTTGCACAGAAAGAACAACAGCATAAGGCTATCTTCTTTATGTTATAAAATAACTGAGTAAATATTCTAAACAAATATTAATAGGTGTGCTCTTAAGATAATCTTAGATATAGATAAAAATTAAATGCTAAACTTATATAAGTACTATCATAACTAATAAAAAGTAATTAAATTATAAAAGAAATAGATAGTAAGGTGTAACTTACACCCAAGTTAATTAATAAGTACTATGTTAAATAAACTTACGAAAATAAACTAAGGTTATTAATATAGTACCTAAAATATTTGCAGTGAGCTAAATGGTTATAACAATTTTTCATTGTAAATTAGGGTTAAACCCTGTAAATTCTATTTTATTTACAAGTAAATCAATTAATGGTAAAGTAACAGTATTTTTACTTACAGTCACATTTATAAGATTAAAAATTAAACATAATAAACATTTTAACTACTATAGTATAAACAAGTAAGGAATGTAGGAAAAGATTCCAGAACTAGTTACGGGTATAATAACCGAGGGTAAATACCCAAATCTATACAAATTACACAATGGTATTTAACTGTCAATAAAAGCCGGTATCGAAGTTATACCCACGGCTGAACACAAAAAAGAAATTATACAAAGGCTTATAGCCTGCTCCATCTTATAAACACAGTGAAAATGAAGGGCTTACAGCCTGTTCGGTTTTTTTTTTAAACATCATAATAATTACAGACAAGTTTTTACACTCCCGGTCGAAGCCGGAGAGCTCTGCTTGAGAGCTAGGGTATTAACCCACTACTGCTTTTTATAAAATCAAACAACCAAAATCCATGAGGGTCGATAAGGGCCACAACGATCAACCCCCTCGTAATCCTTAAAGGATTCACACAAAGTGGACAAGCTGTGGAGGGACCTGGGCTTACCGTGGCCCATTTTGTTGTAACCCTCGTTCTTTTGTATGTGGAGGAAGGCAACAGGTATACCTGTAAAACCATGTTCAAAGTCGATTGTGGTTTAGCATTTTATGATAGCTCGACAGTAAAGGAAACGAGTATACCTGGTTATTTTAGCAGCGAATACTTTCCACACAATGATGCCATGACCAGCTCAAGTAAGGAACCTGCCATTCGATGGCAAAGGAGCATTGATGCTAACACTTTCGACCAACGATAGCAATAGAAAACCCTAACCAATCCATGGACAGGTCAAACCCTACAACGAAAGTCTTCTTCCTGATAAATAACCACCGTCTTCTGACAGCTTAAGTCACGTTGCTTCGAAGGAGGAATCACTCTCACAAGAACGAAGAAGGGTAAGGACTGTCACAACTAGAGCTCGAATTAACCTACGGGGTATCGCAGAGACACACAGTGAGTTTTTCAACACCCTATTCTTCCACTCAGTGCAGTAGCCGAGCTCACGAAGAGCTGGAGCAGCAGGAGGTCTGTTAACAAACAACGCAGCAGTAAAACGGAGCATCAGGAGGGTTTACAGAGCGGCCAAAGGCCCGAGGGCAAAGGAGAAATGATATTTAGGGTTGACTCAATAGTTATATAACGCCAATGCATGGTTGAAACGTGACCATGTAGTCCTTCAAATATTTTTACATGCAATGGGTAACATTCTATAGTCCCACGACCAAATCCTTTGATTTATCCATAAACTAAATCATCGCATGGAAAGCCCGCAAGGTTTATTATACTATGGTTTTACCTGCGATATAATTTCAACCATGCAACATTAGTTTAATATTTATAAACCTTGCACAATAGATATTGCTTGTGATATAGTCTCGTTACATAAACATGAAGCTTAGTTTAAGATTCAAGGAGCTATAAAGCATTGGATTATGGTATGACATAGTTGTTTTTAACCCACAACTACAATGCCTTTTGTTTTAAACTTTAAATGAAGATAAGAGACATAACTATTCTTTAAAGGTATATAATTGATGGTATTTAAATTATGTCATTCATAAAATTGATTTAGTTTACTCTAGTTCATATCTTAGATACTTATGAATAGAGTGATAACTTTTCCTTTTTATAGTCCTAACATCCTTTTGGTGACAATTAGACTTTGTCACTCTCCAAACTCAAGATTTATTAAAAGACTTCATAAGATAAGGTATGATTGATAACTAGAATATCCTTTTTACCTTCTTTGTTTGTTAATTTAGTCTTGAGACTTCATAAAGGGATCAACTATGATTAGTCTAGGACTGATTCTAACAGTGTTTGGTTTCCATCCAAATGATACTCTTGGAATGAGTTTAGTGTTCTAAAAGAATGCAAACTCTTAAACTATTAAAGGAATACTTGTTTCAAACCATAACTCGTAAATGATTAAGTAAGAAAAATATGGATCGATATTAGTAATATTTTATTAGTTGAAAATCTGAATAGGATGCAATCTAAACATGGAATATTACTGTAACTTTGAATAATAGAAGTAAACCTGTGACGTTGTGATCTTTCTACCATGCTAGCTATTAAGTAAAGAAATAATTATTACGTTCTTAATACTTATCTTCAGTATGGACATTTAATGGTTTTCATACTTGTAGACTTGTTAAACTCTATGTTTCTATATAGAATAGTTCTCTACCAACTCTATGTGTAGAATTCAATTCTTTAGTATTAAGTCTCAAAGGAAAATTTAGTAAAAATGGTACCTCGAGAAGCATGGTAATTCTGAATAGCATGTATATACTTTTACTAATCAATTTGTATGCAGCAATTTGTATTGTAAACTTCTGAGACTTGTTAGCATCAAACCGTACTTCTTACCTGCATACCTGTAATAGAAGGAAACTGTTGCGTTAGCTCGAAAGCTAAGTAAGCCCAGTCCTTCACGACAAACCCACCTTGTGTCGCAAACAGAAAAACAATCAGTAACTGAAAAGAAACTGCTCTTTAAAGTGAAGTATAATCAAAAGATCATTCAGTTACAATTCTAGTAGCATAAACTAATCAAACAGTTAATGACTGCATTTAATGTGATTATATGCTATTTTAAAAGTTTTAAATTTTTTGGAATTTTTGGGGTTTTGACACCAAATATCTAATGTATTTATATATTTGGAAAGACTATGACTTCATGAGTTGGGATGATGTAAACTTATTCAATAGAATTTTATGTTTTGCACCATATACAATCTCCAATATGAGTGAATCTATGCATGTTTTTTAAGCAATTTTGTGAGTTCAATTGATCTAAGCATGGGATTAATTTCCATAGTTGACACTTGAAATTTCATCATAAAAGTGTCGTCACAGAAAAATAAGTGTTGATTTGGGATATAACACAAATTCATGTTTGAATGGGGTTGGCAAATCATATGGTCAAATGGGTGGAATTATTCGTAACAACAATATGAATAATTATCTTATTTCGTAAAATGTATATAGGGGAAGGATTTAGGATTTTAAAGAGCTAATGTGAGTTACCATCTATCATTCCATATATTTGATAAATAAAATGTGATAATAGATCAAATACATGATTCATGCCAAACCTAGGATTGTCGTATTTGGAAAGTTCCTTCTTGTACTTGAGCATGTTGAAGTTCTTTGCATCTTAGATCTATGCAACAAATCTTCATTTATTTTCCCAAATTTTGATCGTCACAATAATTTAACTAAACAAACTTGATATTACTGGAAAAATATTCTAATTATAGGAACAAGTATAGGGTTTCTAGAACAAGTCCATGGTTATCGGGATGGGTATGTGGTTACCGAAAAACCTTTGTGTGTAATTCTTAAGGATAATTTTGGAATTTGAACACCAATGAGAAATATTGATGCCTGAAAGACTTGATAATGCTTATTTATTTGAGAGAGTTGATGCTATTGCTAAATAAAACTAAGAAAATGAATAATAGAAATTCCTGTAACTTGCCAAAAGAAGTTTTCATAGGAATGCTGGTAATCATTGGAAACTCTAAAGGATTCTAAGAATTCTAATCATGAAAGGTGAAATTCGATAGTAAAACTAGATTTTGTAATAAATGAAGCACTCTGAATGTTATACTTCTTATTCTACAAACCTAAACATGTTGGCATACCGTAAAATTTTACTGAAAGAAAAATGAAATGCACCAAGAATGATAATATCTATAATGAAGACATGATCTAAACAATCTGCAACAAATATCAATGACCTTCTATAGGAACAAAGGGATCCCTCTCTTTGAAACAATATTTCCTGCTTGTCATTCTTCTTTTATTTAGATAAACTTGAGAGTTGCAAGCTGCTGTTAGTACCATAAAACCATACAGTCTTCCATCATAACCAATCATTTGTACAAGTTATCCCATGTGAATATATTTCATGTAGTTGAACATGGAATATTTTTTTGGATTATCAACCATTGAGGGATGTCATTAACCAATGCGAGGCAACTCACTAATGATGAAAATGAGTGTAAATATACCATAGTGCATCCTTACATGTTTGGATGGAGGTGTTGGAGTCAAGTCACCTATAGAATCTAACAGTCAAGATAGATTAATGTATTCCCCCTTCCCTCAATGAGGACATCTATCATTGATGTATGTAAGCCCCAAGGAACTATACAAAATCTCTAATCTTGATCCCAAATGTTGACATCGATGGGACAATAATTGTTAGAAGGATAGACTTAAGGAATCCTCCATTATGTAACTCGATCATAGAACAAGATAATTTGAAGGACCATAACTCTAAAAAATGAACCAACAACATGATATAGGGAGTTATTGTGAATGTTTCCTACCAAAATCTAATTTTTAGACATAATTCATGTCTAGTTGCACCAGGGGTCTTGTGTTCACAACTAGATATTATTAATGTATTTTCGTTCATATAAATTTTTATATATTTTTAATTTTCTTTTTGACATTTTAATTTGGAAAATAAGAGTTTCAAGTAGAGGTATAATGTCATGTCCCCTCCCCTCTCGCTATCCAGGAGGATGCGACTACACTTCCCTGATACCACTCTGTCACGTCCCCTCCCCTCTTGCCGTCGGGGAGGACGCGGATTATACATTGCTATGATACCACTCTGTCATGTACCCATACAACATAGCTAAAATGCATATATTAAAAACATTTTCTTTAATTCAATTCATGGAATACGTATCCTCCTAAATCATTCATTCTTAAGTTTACTTAGTTCTGTATAGTCATTCCACAGCTAACAGATCCTTTCTGCACTAAATAGGACCTTTTCGCAGTGCAGGTTCCAGAATTCAGAATCCGTTGCTATAATCTATTTTCCTTTCTTACTTTCCGCCTTCCGCCTTCCATAGGGTAGAATCCGAGTTGTGGAAAACCCATATTACTCTATACTTTCAGTTCTTCTTTCCGCCTTATTCCTTCCTCATTCCGGGGTGTGGAAACCACTTTGACCTTATATTTTCCGTTTCTTTTTCCTCCTTCTGCCTTCTAATTTCTACATTCCACAAGGCGGATTCTGGGGTGTGAAAAAACCACATTTTTACCTTCTATTTTTCGTTTCTTCTTCTGCCTTCTGCATTCCATAGGGCGGATTTCGGGGTGCAGAAACAATTAAGATAGTTGCATTTTTACGCTATAACTGGGCATCAAGTCCCATGAACATAAGAAAAATGCATTGTAAGCAATAGACATATGCATATGCATCTAAGACAGGAAAATATAACATAAGTAAACTCTACTTGAACCTATAACAAGCATTCAATACATTCATAATAATTCTTAAACAAATACATTACATAATTAATACAAGAGAATACTTATCTTGAAATTGACTTGCCCCAAGAAACTAGCTATGTCGCTGTAACGTTCCACCAACCATAGGAAAGTTGTTCTCATCAATCTCAACAAAACTACCACCCACGAGCTAGGCATGATTTCTACAAGAAAATAGGGAACAATAAGCTCACCCATAGCTAGAATCACACCAAGGTTCATCCAAGCCAACCTACAGTTGGGTTTATCATGCTACTAAGGCAGTGACTCGCACATAGCCAATACACACAAAGGTTCAACCAAGCCAATCCACCGTTGGGTTTATCAAGATGCTAAGGCAGTGATATCACACATATATCTAGATACACACCAAGGTTTAGCCAAGCCAATCTACATTTTGCTTTATCAGGATGCTAAGGCAGTGGACTCACACACATAGCCAAATACACACCGAGGTTCAACCAATCCAATCCACAGTTGGGTTTATCAGGATACTAAGGAAGTGGAAAGGAATAATTGATAAGCTAGTGAGCTCGACCACAAAGCTATGGACACCTACACAAGATCTATCTATCTTTTCCTTCCACAATACCTACACACCCAACACAAGGAAGTATTCCCTTCAATTCTACACAGTCTCTCAGGACATACCTTACCTTCTAGTGTTCTCCTGGGTGTCATAGAATATTAGCCACCCCTATTGATCTTTTTTGTGAGGTTTTTCTCTTCACTAGGTTTATCAAGCCAATTCTGGGCCTCTTCCACTCCTAATTATTATTCACAGTTCAGACCAAAACAAGGATACACATAACAACGAAACACAATGTTGGGTATGAAGAAAACGTTTACGGGCTTTAGGAAGCGGAGGGAAAGAAACACTAATCTAGTGAGATCAACCATAGATCTATGGATATCTCTGCAAGATCTATCCTAGATTTGTGTCAACAACACCTACACCCAACACAAGGAAGTATTCCCTTCACTGCTACACAGTCCCTCAGAACATACCTTCCCTTCCAGTGTTCTCATAGGTGTGCATATAAGAGTAGCCAACCCTTTGGGATCTTCTTTTAGGTTCCCCTCTTAACTAGTTTTGTCAAGCCAAATCTGATCCTCTTCAACTCCTAGTTCTTTATTACATGATGAAACACAAAACGAATTTCTCAGTCATGGAAGGATGAAGGAACAAAACATAAAACATGAAGCGAACGTCCTTTGCTAGCTCTCGCTGCATGAGGAGAATGAAAATAATTCTGGGTGAATGAGGAATTGAACTCAGCACACATTTCCTAGGTGCTTACTTGCCCCATAAGAAAGAATACAGTTTCCCATACTTCACGGCTTGCCTATACACAAAGTTGGTTTCCATGCCTCTCCCTTCCCAAGGCATTAACTGCCTCAACCAACTCTGAAAAGATTGAAATGATTGAGTGCATAGGACAAAATGGGAATTTGAGGGTTTATGGGTCCTCCCATCGACATTTGGATTAACCCTATTGGATCAAGGGTTTGAATAATCCCCCCCTATTCCTTGTGGAAATCATGCCCCCATATCTTGTTTCAATGTGTATCTAGTTGTGGGTATTTTATTAAATTGGATATTTGCATGATGTCTCAATTTATACTATTCGTGGCTAGCACGAGAACCATAGGTATCGATTTTACTTGTCGATACATGTAATGCTAAATCGATGACGGGGCCTTGTCCTTGAGCTCCTCACCATGATTTAATAACAATATCTACATCATGTACAATTTTGATACCATGGGGTGAAAATTGGGATATTACATTCCCCTCTCCCTTACATTAGAACTGTCCTAGTGCTTTTTAAAATTGAACGAAAATGGATGTTTTTCTCTCATGGCATCCTCCAGCTCCCATCTAGCCTCATCAGGACCGTAGTGCTTCCATTGCACCTTTACTTGTCCAATGGATCAGTTTCAAAGCACCGTGACCTTTTCGTTGAGGATGCACAATGGCTCAATTTGGAACTCTCCCTCGGGTTCCACCTGGATCACATCCCAATTAAACACATGGTTAGGATCATGCACATATTTCTTAAGCAAGGAGACATGAAAAACATTATGAGCTCTAGTGCTAGCAAAAATGCAAGTCTATATGCATCTAGACCTATTCTTTCAAGCACTTTAAATAGCCCACAATATCTAGGTGATAACTTGGCACAAATATCAAGCTTCAAAGAACTCTTCCTTGGTCTCACTCTAAGATAAACGTGATTCCCAACACTGAACTCCTTATGCACCCTATGCTTATCTACATAGATCTTCTGTCTATCTTGGGCTGCTTTCAAGTTCTGCCTAATCTTTGCAACCTCTTGTTCCATTTCCTAAAGCAATTCTAGACCAAGCACAATTCTATTCACTGGATTATCCCAAGTCACGGGTCTCCTACACCTTCTTCCATATAAAGCCTCATATGGACTCATTCCCAATGATGCTTGTTGTCCATTATTATATGAAAAATCTACCAACTGTAAATAATCCTCCCACTTTGATGGTTTTTCCATTACATACATGCGAAGCATGTCTTCAAGCACCTAATTTACTCTCTCTATTTGTCCATTGGTTTGAGGATGGTAGGTGGTGCTAAAGTTCAGCTTTGTACCCAAATCTGCTAAAAGACGCTTCCAAAAATTGGAAGTAAACTTGGTATCTCTGCCAAAAATTATTGCCTTAGCCAGTCCATACAATCTGAATATTTCCTTCATGAAAATATTTGCAATGGAATCAGCTTTATATGTGGATTTGAACGGTATAAAATGTGATTCCTTTGTTAACTTATCCACCACAACCATGATGGAATCATGTTGTCGCATAGTCATTGGAAACCATGTAATAAAATCCATGGAGATGACTTCCCATATCCATTCCGGGATTGGAAAAGGTTGCAACAAACCTGCTGGGTGTTGATGTTCAACTTTCACCGGCTGACATTTCATGCACTTAGAAATATAATTAGCAATGTCCTTTTTCATTCCTGGCCAAAAATACTGCTTTCTTGCTGTAGCAATTGTTTTCTGATATCCTGGGTGACCAGAATATGGAGCTTGATGGATTTCATCTATAAGAATCCTCCTCAAGTTTTCCACATTTGGAATGTAAATTCTATTCTTATAAGTAAGAAGTTCATCTCCTTCCAATTGATACCCTTCATACTTCCTTTCAAGGTTTTGCTGCTGTAGTTTATCCTTTATATGCACGTACACTTCATCCTCAACAATATGGTTAATATTATGCTGCCTCAAATTTGGTTGGAAAGTACTAATAGATGCCACATGCATTTTCTGTACCTTTCTGCTGAGTGTATCATCCACCTTGTTTTCTTTTTCTTTTATATGTTTGATTTCAAAATCAAATTCACACAAAAATTCCAACCATCTAGCTTGCCTAGAATTTAAATTTGGTTGATCAAATGAGTATTCCATACCACAATGGTCTGTTCTTAGCTCAAATTTTCTTCCCATTAAGTAATGCCTCCACATCCTTAGAGCATGCACTATGGTTGCAAGTTCTAAATAATGAGTAGCATAGTTCTTCTCATGCTCCTTCAACTTTATTGACTCATAACATACCATGTGGTTGTATTGCATAAGAAATCCTACAAGTCCTTGATTAGATGCATCGGTACACACTACAAAGTCTTTTTCTGGGTGTGCAATTTTCAAAATCGGTGCACTCGTAAGAATATTCTTCAACCGTTGAAATCTTTCCTCACACCTTGGTGTCCATTCAAACTTTGTCCCCTTATTTTGCAAGGAAGTGATTGAATATGTGACCTTGGAGAATCCTTCAATGAACATCCTATAGTACTTGGAAAGTCCCATAAAATATCTCACATCTGTCACATTTCTTGGAGTTGGCCAATTCATAATGGCCTCAATCTTCTCAGGCTCCACAGATAATCCTTCGTCTGAGATAATGTGACCCAAATAATGATTTTTATCTTTATAAAAGTCAAATTTGCTCAACTTTGCATACAACTTATGCTCCCTTAGAAATCACAATTCCATTCTCAAATGTTCTGTTAGAATAATCAACCCATAGTTATGCATATTTGACATTAATTAAATCATTTTTGTCTTATTCCTAGATTCCTAGATTCCTCTCTATGCAAGTTGGCTTCCACATGCACCTAAAAGTCAATACTTTCTAAACTGGGTCTTGGAGTGCTTTGGAATCATACTGGAAACATATTTAGCAAGTTTGCTTTTTTCCTAGTTCCTAAAAGCATAGTTCTTCTTTTTTTGAAAGCTTCCTCCTTTACAGTAGTTTTAAGGCATAAAGGAAAAGCTAGTCTAGGAGAACTTGCCTTGTTTTTTTCCCACATCATCCTCCTTCCTTTTCTCCAAAAAAAGCATGAATGAGTTGTATCTCCATCACTTATTAGCTTGACCACTTTCTTTATCCAATTCGTGAGCATCTTCATAGATTTGGAAAGTCTTTCTTGCACCTATGGGGGAATTGAGTAGTTTTAGTAAGCCTGCTTTTTGACCAATTCGAATAGAAGCCTAGTGATTTAGAATCTCTCATGTAATTATATATTTGAGAAGCCTATTACTTCACATGGTTTTCTAATGTACACTTATTCAATACAGGATTAATTTATGCTCCAATTTCAGTATCCTTTTGTGTGAATTTTGCATGTTTGATTAGCAATTTTGTGATTGTAATTAATGTATCACTTGGGTTCAATTTCCACATGGTATCAAAGCCTTTGTGGATTGATTTCTCTCCTTCCAAATTGTTATTGTAGGTTTGAAATCACTGACTATGAGCACATTCTCCTGACTGGAGGGCACATGAGTTGAGATATGGACCAATCTCAAAGGATCATCTTGACTCCATTAAATTTCTTTGAATGCAAAGCTGAGATCGAGATATTGTTGAGAGATAAAGGTATCTACAGGGTTACCATGGATACTAAGGAAGATCCCAATGGAGCTGCAGAGAAAATCAAATGGCACAACAGGAGGGATGATGCCTATGGTCTTTTGTGTCTGAGCATTTCAAGAGACCTCCTCTTTCATCTTGATTCATTGAGATCACCCAATGAGGTTTGGGAGAAGATTAAAGAGATTTTTGGAAAGGAAAATGAGATGAGAGGACATAAAATCAAGAATGAATTGATCTCCTTGAGTCCCAGTAGCTTCGAATCATTGCAACTCTACTTTTCCAAGTTTAAGGCCCTTGTTTTGCAGCTAAAACAATGTGGAATTGAAAAGAAGGAAGATAAACTATTTTTGACCATTCTCTCTAAGCTTGGTCCTGACTATTCAGTGTTTTATTTTACCTTCCATGACACTAAATTGGCAGCTTGAACCTGGAGGATTCCTAAGCTTTCTGAGTTCATTGAGCCCCTCACCCAAGAGCAAGATAAATTGGTAATGATGGGCACCATCAAACCTTCCAAAGACCAAGGTTTTGTTGCTGGAGAGTCAAAGGTGGATTCAAAAAACACGAAAAAAGTTAAAAATCCACCAGAGCAAAAGAGAGACAAGTCAAAGTCTCAAGAGGAGCCCTCAGGATCCAAGAAGATCTCCCAGAAGAAGAAGAACAAAGGATAAATGAGCAAGTACGCATACTGTAGTAAGGGTTATCATCTTGAGAGATTTTGTATGAAAAAGAAAATTGACATGTTGATCCAACTCCTGGAGAAGAACAACATCTCCCTTCCCGATTGCTCAAAGAAGAGGGAAGGAGGATCAAATTCAGAAGATAAGGAGAGAGTACATGCCTTGGTTTCTTGCACCTCATGCTCATCTAGCTTCATCATTGATTTTGGAGCTTGCAGACATATGGTTTCGACAAGGGAGATATTTTCCTCTCTTGACATGTGGAAAGGTCCACCAATAGTTTTGGGAGATAACTCTTTGAATGATAGTATGGGGAAGGGTAGGATTGATCTTGACCATGGTAATTTCAATAATGTGTTGTATGTTCCAGGTCTTGCCTCTAATCTCTTGTTAGTGTATCAAATGACTTACACTGGTTCTGTAAAGAAAGTCATCTTCTCCCCCAATGAAGTTGAAATCACTAATATTTCGAATGGTAAAGTCATAGAAAAAGGTGTTGCTGATCACACTTCGAAGGTATACAAGTTTTCCCATTTCCTACCCTACTCAAACCCCTCTACTCTTCTTACTCATGCTAATGAAGAAAGCAAGCTTTGGCATGAAATATTTTTCCATCTTAACTACAAGTATCTTTTTTATTTGAGTAACAAAGATATGGTCATAGGGTTACCAAAGGTCAAGTTTTCTAAGGGAGTCTATCAAGTTTGTATCCTAGGAAAACACCCATAGCACAAGTATGAGAGAGCTAGTCATGAGAGAACCTCTGCACCTCTTGAGTTAATCCACAGTGAAATTTCTGGTCCATTCCCTCATATGTCCATGAGTCAAGCCAAATATACAGTCACCTTCATAGATGACTTTTCCAGGTATTGTTGGGTTTACTTCCTAAAGCATAAGCCTGAAGTTTTTGACCTCTTCAAAGTCTTTAGAGCCTTGGTTAAGAACCAGTTTGGGAGGAAAATCAAGATCCTCAGATCTGGAAATGGTGGAGAGTATGTCAATTCTGAGTTCATCCAATATTGTAAAGATGCATGTATCCATATGCGACATTCTATTCCTTACACACCAAAACAAAATGGTGTTGCTGAGAGAAAGAACCGATCACTCAAGGATATGGCAACTTGCATGATAGAGGATAAAAATTTGCCACCAAAGTTTTGGGCCGAGGCTATAAAATGTGAATCCTATATCCAGAACAGGGTGCCACATAAGCATCTTGATGGAATTACTCCTTTTGAAGCTTGGAGTGTGCAAAATACACATGTGACCCATTTCAGGATTTTTGGCTCAAAGGATTGGGTTAGAATTCCAACTGAAAAGAGGAAGGATTTGCAACCCCAAAGGAAAGAGTGCCTATTTGTTGGGTATTATAAAGATTCAAAAGGGTACAAGCTTATCAACTTGATCACTAACAAATATTTCATTGAAATAAGTGTTCAGTTTGAAGAAGAGCCTTTAGCAGCAGTTGAAGTTGGAGAGTCATCTTCACCACCACAACATTGATTGTAAGTGAAGAGACTAATGAGTTTTTTGATTATGACATGTCTGATAATGATGAATTAATTACATATCCTAATATCCCTACAATACCAAAGTGGGAAGCAAGGACCATTCATGCGGTTGGGGAACTAGTTGGAAATCCTAATGACATTAGGAGGACTAGATCTCAATTTGAGAGTGCCCTTTGTGTGAAAGATCCACTCTTTTCTGAGAAGTGTTATTTGATGATTGATTCTGATCCACATACATTTGAATATGCAACAAATGATCCAAGATGGAAAACAACAATGAAAGAATAATTTAGCTCACTCCAGAAGAACAACACATGGGAACTGGTTGATCTCCCCCCCAGGGAGAAAGCTAGTGAAGTGTAAGTGGGTCTTTAAAACTAAGTTTGCTGCTGATGGTTCACCTTTTAAATATAAGGAAATATTGGTATCCAAGGGATACTCGCAAGTACATGGTATTGATTACAATGAGAACTTTGCACCAGTGGAAAAGATGGACTCCATAAGGCTAGCTATAGCCATTGCAACTTCAAGTAAAAGGGAGGTACATCACATGGATGTGAAGCGTGCCTTTCTAAATGGAGATATTAATGAAGATATTTTAATGCAGCAAGTAGAAGGTTTTGTATACAATCCATCTTTAGTGTTCAGGTTAAAGAAATCATTGTATGGGCTCAAGTAAGCCCCCAAGGTTTGGTATGCCAAGATTGATGGCTTTCTGTTGTCACTGAGTTTTGTTCGATGAAAGTATGATCCTAATATCTATTTGAAGCTGATTCATGGTTATTTAATGATGATTTTTTTATATGTGGATGACCTATTGATCACAGGAATTTCAAAGAAAGAAATTGCCTCCTTGAAGGATGCAATGAACCATGCCTTTTCTATGACAGATTTGGGATTGTTGAGCCAATTCTTGGGTCTTGGAATTGCTCAATCCTGACATGGGATCAAGGTTCACTAGTCAAAGTATGCTTCATATCTCCTCAACAAGTTCAACACGAAAGATTGCAAGCCAAGAAAGACTTCATTCCTTTCAGGAGTTAAGCTTGAGGAAGCAGTTAGTGTGGCTTCAAGATACATGGATCAACCTCATGAGATCCATTGGAGAGCAGCCAAGAGGATCCTAAACTTTGTTTAGGGAAAAAGGACTCATGGGACTTTCTACAAAGCAAAATATGACTTAGAGCTAGTTGGATTTACTGACAGTGATTGGGCATGTGACAACACAGATCAAAAGTCTACCTCAGGATATGTGTTCATGCTTGCAGAAGGACCAATCGGCTGGTCAAGTAAGAAACAGAGTGCCATAGAAATTACATCTACAGAGGCAGAGTATAGAGGAGTTGTGAATGTAGCTACTCAATGCTTGTGGTTGCAAGGGATACTTGGAGAATGTGGTTTAGAATCAGAGTTTTCAACAGTCATCTATTGTGAAAATCAAAGCACCATTCAAATCTCCACTGATCCAGTTCAAAGACAAAGAACCAAGTACATTGAGATCCATATGCACTATATCAGGGAACTTGGGCATGATGATACCATTGCTCTACTCTACTGCGCATCTTCAGAACAAGTAGCAGATATCTTCACCAAAGTATTATGTGAGAAGACCTTTAGTAATCTCAAATCAATGCTGCAGATTGTTGATCATGTGGTGAAGAATGATTGATATCAATATTTTCAAAATTTTGTTTCCTGTCCATGTTTAAGGGGGGATTTTCCCACTGGGTTTTTCCCTCTTTCCTTAGTTGTATGGACATGCAGTATGTAAAGGGTGACTAAGCCTTGTTTCTAGGTCCTATAGTATTCTGATATATACTCATAAAGCCAAAATTAATGGGGGGGTGTTAGAATAATCAACCCATAGTTACCCATATTTGACATTAATTAAATCATTTTTGTCTTATTCCTAGATTCATAGATTCCTCTCTATGCAAGTTGGCTTCCACATGCACCTAGAAGTAAATACTTGCTAAAATGGGTCATGGAGCGCTTAGGAATCATCCTGGAAACTTATTTAGCAAGTCTACTTTTATTTCTGGTTCCTAAAAGCGTAGTTCTGCTTTTTCTGAAAGGTGCCTTGCTTTACAATAGTTTTAAGGCATAAAGGAAAAGCTAGTCTAGGAGAATTTGCCTTGTTTTTTTCCCACATACTCCTCATTCCTTTTCTCCAAAAAAAATCATGAATGAGTTGTATTTCCATCACTTATTAGCTTGACCACTTTCTTTAGCCAATTCATGAGCATCTTCATAGATTTGGAAAGTCTTTCTTGCACCTATAGGGGATTTGACTAGTTTTAGTAAGCCTGTTTTTTGACCAGTTCGAATAGAAACCTAGTGCTTTTGAATATCTCATGTAATTATATATCTGATCATCCTATTACTTCACANATTAAGTTATGCTCCAATTTCAGTCTCCTTTTGTGTGAATTTTGCATGTTTGATTAGCAATTTTGTGAGTGTAATTGATCTATCACTTGGGTTCAATTTTCACATGTTCTTCATGCTCTTATTCATTCTTAGAATAAATAATAATTTCATATAGGAAGACAAGAACAAACTTATCCAGATACTTGCTAAAAACACTATTCATGAGACATATGAATGTAGCTGGTGCATTTGTGAGACCAAATGGTACCACTACAAAATCATAGTACCCATACCTTGTTATAAAGGTTTTCTTATGAATATATTCTTCTTTTATTCTTACATTATGGTAACCAAACCTCAAGTCAAAATTTGAAAATACCTTTCCTCCTCTCATTTGATAAAAAAGGTCATCAATTCGAGTTAATGGGTATTTATTCTTCACAGTAACTTTGTTAAACTTCCCATAGTCAATACATAACCCAAGTATCCCATATTTATTTTTCACAAATAGAACCGGTGCTCCCCATGGGGATAAACTCGGCTTGATATATTTCTTTTCCAACAACTCTTGTAACTGCATTTTCAGCTCTAGCAATTCTGGTGTGCTCATCCTGTAGGGTGTCTTGGACATTGGTGCGACTCCTGGTACAAGGTCAATTGTAAAATCAATGTCTCTCTTTGAAGGAATTATTCGAATCTCATCAGGAAAAACATCCCTGAATTCTTGCAATACATGATATTCCTCCAACTTAGGAGTTTCATTTTCCGTTGCCTCTAGAACATGGGCTGCATACAATCGACAACCTTTCCTACAGAACTTCTTCAACTGCATTTCTGAAACCTACCTAACAAAAATCACCATTGGAATGCCTCTTACAACCCTTGGGTTTCCTTCTTCATCCATGCATTTAAATGTCTTGTTGTAGCAGTCAATTTTAACCTTGTGTGATTGTAACTAGTTCATTCCAATGAGGATATCATAGGAACCAAGTGGCAGAATATTCAAGTTTGCATAAGTGAATAGCCCATCCATATCTAATGGAAATTTCTCTACAATTTCACTAAATTTTATCTTAGTTCTAGTGGCTTGTTGAGCTAACCATGATTCACTATGCTTTAACTTCTTAAAATCACAAATCTCAACAATTTTAGGGGTGATATAACTGTGAGTAGATCCATGGTCAATCAAGATAGAAACATATTGCTTAGCAATATGACCTTCAAATTCAACCACATTTGATTGATAATATTCCTGGAGGTCCTCTAGTGTTGCATAGATTCTAGGGATGGTCCTCACCACTTGACCCACAATTCCAGCTCCTTGGATGTTGTGAACTTGACTTACATTCCCATTATGATACAGACAATTCCTAAGCATATGGTTTGCTCCACATCCCCAATAATGAAGTGGTTCTCTTGGATCCTTTGGATCTCTTGGCTTGTCTCCCATCATTCTGGCTAGCTTAGTCACAACTTGTGATGGATTCCTTTGTTTATTTCAAAAATGAGAGGGTTTGAAACCTTTCTTCCTTTGGTCAAACTTCTCATTCTTCTTGTCCTTCCATGCCTTATGGAAATCAGGTTTGATTTTGTTTTGATCATAGTAATACTTGGCCTTCCTTATTGCCTCTTCTAGAGTTCGAGGTTCATCAAACTAAATCCTATCTTTATATGATTGAGGTATCCCACTTAGAAAATGCTGAATTTTCACCTTATCATCTTGAATATACATGACATACCTCAACATTTCCAAGAATTTGTTTGCATATTCTTTCATGGTCAATTGTCCCAATTTCAGCTCATGGAACTCTTTAATCTTATCATCATAGTACCTATTAGAGAGGTACTTCTAGTTGAAATATTTCTTGAACTGCTTCCACACAATATTTCTTTCATTGATATTCTTCACTTGCCCGAGGTGCTCCCACCATATAGATGCTCTTCCATTTAAGTTGAAGATGGCTATCCTTGCTTTCATATCTCCAGAGTAGTCTTGGACTTGGAAATAATTTCTCATCCCAAGAAGGCAAGCTTCAGCTTCTTGACCAGATTTTACCTCACCATCAAATGTAGGAGGCTTTTCCTTAAATTCCCCATACGAATTGTTCTTGTAATGCCTCTTACTCTTTCTCTTGTGAGATGAAGAACTTGAACCCCCAATATATTATTTAGATTTAGAGGATCCACAAGATGATATTTCTGGAGTATGGGTTCTATCTCTAGGAACTCTTCTTGAGCTATTGGTCCTCTTGTGGGAATTTCTCCTTGAACTATTCCCACTCCCTTCTAGATTTTTTGTTCGATGCCCATAGTTTATCTACCTTTGGATTTCTGTCAAACTTTGTAGCATGGCTACATTCAACTGATTTTGTTCTTCCTGATCTTTAATCATCCTTTCATTATCTTCTTTGCAACTTTGCAATTCCACCCTTGGGATCCTCATGGTGGCTGCAATATCTAGGGGAGTCTCTTGATTTATTCTCCCATTAGATTTTGTTTCAGCACTCCCAAATATACGTTTACCCCCATGGCATCTGTCTCAGGCCCATAGGGATCTTGTGCATCATCTATGATGATCATCTTGGCCCAACGAAGGCCAAAATTTCCAAAGTGCACTATCTAGAATGTTTCCTTTGAGGTGACTAGGATTCTGCAAAATGTGTTCATAAACACAATTGTTAGTTGCACAATAATCGCAAAGATTTATAAACTACTTGTCAACTATTTTGCTGCAGTTTTCTCTCAACAACTATTTAATCCATTTTTTTTTTTATGGTTAGAACAAATTTTTCCATAATGCAGCGGAACTACATGTTGCCAAAAGGCGATAGGGTTGAAAACTGTAGCTTTGATACCGCTTTGTCACATTCCCTCCCTTCTTGCCATCGGGGAGGACGTGACTACACTTATCTGATACCATTCTGTCACATACCCATACAACCTGAGTAAAATGCATATATAAAAACATTTTCTTTCATTCAATTCATGGGCTACATATCCTCCTAAATTATTCATTCTTAAGATTACTTGTTTCTATACAGTCATTCCACAACTAACAGATCCTTTCTGCACTTAACAGGACCTTTCCAGAGTGCGGATTCCAAAATTCAAAATCCCCTGCTACAATCTATTTTCCTTTCTTACTTTCTGGCTTCCGCATTCTGCAAGGTGGAATCCGGGTTGCAAAAAACCCAAATTACTCTATACTTTTAGGTCCTCTTTCCACCTTCCGCCTTCCACATTTCGCAGGGTAGATTCTAGGGTGTAGAAACCACTTTGACCTTATGTTTTCCATTTCTTTTTCTGCCTTCTGCATTCTGCAGGGCGAATTCCAGGGTGCAAAAAAACCACATTTTACCTTACATTTTCTGTTTTTTCTTCTGCCTTCTGCCTTCCGTAGGGAGGATTTTGGGGTGTAGAAACAATTAAGATAGTTGCATTTTTACGCTGTAAATGGGCATCTAGCCCCATGAACATAAGAAAAATGCATTGGAAGTGAAAGACATATGCATATGCATCTAAGGAAGGAAAATATAATAGAAGTAAACTCTACTTGAACCTCTAACAAGCATTCAATACAGTCATAATAATTCTTAAACAAATACATTCCAGAATTAATACAAGAGAATACTTATCTTGAAATTGAGCTATCCCGAGCAACTAGCTATGTCGTTGCAACATTTCACCCAACCATAGGCCAGTTGTGCTCATCAATCTCTCAGCACAACTGCCACCCCCGAGCCGGGCATGATTTCTACAAGGAAATAGGGAACAAAAGGCTCACACATAGCTGGAATCACACCAAGGTTTAGCCAAGCCAACCTACAGTTGGGTTTATCAGGATGCTAAGGTAGTGACTTACACATAGCCAATACACACAAAGGTTCAGCCAATCCAATCCACAATTGGGCTTATCAGGCTGCTAAGGTAGTGAGCTCACACATATAGACAAATACACACCAAGGTTCAGCCAATCCAATCTACAATTGGGTTTATCAGGCTGCTAAGGCAGTGTAATCACACACATAGCCAAATACACACCAAGGTTCAACCAAGCCAATCCATAGGTGGGTTTATCAGGTTGCTAAGGCAGTGGAAAGAAAGAATTTCTAAGCCAGTGAGCTCAACCGCAGAGCTATGGAAACCTGCACAAGATCTATCTAGCTTGTCCTTCCACAATACCTACACACCCAACACAAGGAAGTATTCCCTTCCATTGCTCTCACAAGTGTGCATAGAAGAGTAGCCAACCCTTGGGATCTTCTTTGAGGTTTGCCTCTTGACTAGGTTTATCAAGCCAACTATGATCCTCTTCCACTCCTAGTTCTTTTCTTACATGGTGCAACACAGAACAAATTTCTCAGTCATGGAAGGATGAAGGAACAAAATAGAAAACATGAAGTGAACGCCTTTTGCTAGCTCTCGCTTCATGACGAGAATGAAAATCATTTTGGGTGAATGAGGAATGAATGAACTCGTCACAAATTTCTTGGGTGTTTACTTGCCCCATAAGCAAGAATATGGTGTCCTAGACTTCACAGATTGCCCATACACAAAATCAACCACCATGCCTCTCCCTTTCCAAGGCATTAACTACCTCAACCAACTCTCAGAAGATTTAAATGATTGAGTGCATAGGACAAAATGGGTATTTGAGGGTTTATGGGTCCTCCGATCGACATTTGGCTTAACCCTATTGGATCAAGGGTTTGAATAATCCCCCCTATTCCTTGTGGAATTCATGTCTCCATCTCTCGTTACATTGCATAGCTAGTTGTGGGTATTTTATTAAATTTCATATTTACATGATGTCTCAAATTATACTGTTCTTGGCTAGCATGAGAACCATAGGTATCGATTGTACTTGTCTATACATACAACTCTAAATCGATGGTGGGAACTTGGCCTTGAGCTCTTCACCATGATTTAATAACAATATCTACATCATGTACAATTTTAATACCATGGGGTCAAAATCAGGATATTACATAGAAGAAGGGGGAAATTCCCTATACTTACAGTCTACAATTTTAACTTCTATAAAACATCATGAACAAATTTTATTTGGACATAGGATTATGATGTAAACTCAACTGGTGACCATTAACCACAAAATGAAGTTTCTCTTCATCAATAGTCTTAATCCTAATTGAATAATTATCAAAGAAAACTTCAACTTCATATGATTCTGACCATCGTGTAGTAATATTTCCTTTAAAATTATTGAATTTAGAGTCAAAGAGAAGAGTTGAGTCACTTGATTTGAATTGTTTCTTTTTGATAAATTTGTCGTGCCATTTTTCTTTCTATTCCTAAATAAGGGTGGTATGTTGGATGACATCCTATTTTATTTCATCCAATTCATTAAGTTGTGCCACTCTCTCTTTCTAAACCTTTGAAATATTTATTCACAACTGAATTGTAGTCCTTAGGGTCTTCACTTGAAATTCAATGGGAAGCAAAACTTGTTTCTCATACACCAACTCATAAGGTGTGTATTCGGTGGTATTCCACCAAGTGGTCATGTATGCTGAAAGTTCCTTTAAGAGACAATATGCCCAATTATTATGATGTCACTGAACTGTCTTGGTCAAATTGGATTCTATAATTTTGTTGGTGGATTCCACTTATCCATTGGCTTAATGACGACAACTAAACTATCTTGGTCAAAATGTCTTCTAGAACTTTGTTGGTGGATTCCACCTATCCATGGCCTAAGGATGGTATAAACAAGACTTTTGGTGCTTGATTTGGTATTGTTGGGTAATGGATTGAATGAGCTTCAATGTGAACTATGCTTCTTGATTTATTACAATTTCTCTTGGAACAACAAAATGAGTGAATATATCTTCAAAGACCAAATAGTACCCCAGGTGAAGGACTTTGTAAGAAGTCCTCTTGTTAACAAAGTGGCATCCACATGGTTCATCATGGCATGATTTCAATGTATCAATCATTTCATGATCTTATCGTACACATTCGAATGATCAGATTTGACCCGATGCGAAAGATATTTTCTCCAATCCATGAGTCGGTGGCATTGAGGCTGTAAATTTTATGCTTCTTTAGGTGAGAGTTATTGTGGTAACTTCCTTGTTTCCAATTAATTTTCTATATCTACAAACCAAATAAATTTAATATACACAACAAAAAATGTTCATATGAAAAATGATCATCTACATGACTTATTTCGCCTTCATTATGGACCCTAGAAAGGAAATTTGTAGCCATATTCTCTTTTCCAATTATATCTACAACAATGATATTAAATTCATGCAATAATTTAACAACAACTACCTAGTTATTCTACCATTTGTAATTGGTGTGTTCATTAAGTATTTAATGGAAAAATGGTCATTGTGAATGAAACCTTCATAACCAGTTATATAATGGCTAAACTTGTTGATGGAGTGCACAACTGCTAAAAAATATTTTTTATCAGCTAGTGGCATAATTTTACTGATAAAGTAAATGACATCTGATAATTGATTTTCCTTTTTTCCCTAGGATTGATGGGTAAAAATGTGAAGGTGGAAAACACATTTTGGAATGTGTTGTTTTAAATTCTTGACCGATATTTTTATTCAATTAGAGACATCTATTTAAAAAACAAAACTCTACGTTGAGAGTTTAAAACTCTCGTCCAAGACATTTTCTCAGACTAGAATTTATGGAAAATTCAATATATTCAAAATGACAACATTAAAAAAATAGGAAAAATCATAATTCACTTCCTCTCCCTATCCTCTTCATAAAGGTACTTTTTATTTTTGTTAGTGATCATGACATCGAACTGCAAATTGATAGATCACAAAATGTGTTGAAACATCATTTTTTTTGTCTTACTCTATTTCATTAAATAGAAAAAATAGTGGTTAAATCTAACAATACCCCCAAAATAGTTCATGCACTAGTACAATCTTTGTAGATTGTTACAATATATTTGTTTTCTCCAAAATTAATAGCCATATCTAACAAACATAATGAATAAGTTTTTTTGTTTTGTTTTGTTTTTTGCATCTAGAGTAATCGACAACTAGCCGGTTTCGTACTCGTGTGACACGGAGTTGATTCCGACCGCTACCACTATAGCCTCCAGAAGAATACGCTGACCCCCACAACGCATCTCAGGCTACAACGAGGTTTGAACCCTTGACTTGCTTAACAACCTATACACCTTAACAAGTGCACAGTTTCCAATTGGTCTACACCTTGGGGGGTAACATAATGAATAAGTTATTCTGATGTAAAAATTTTAATTATATGTAATTAGTAAACACCAAATTTATCCTAGTATATGTCCATAATGTTTTTACAAAAAATATGAGTATAGAGGTAAACAATTATCTACAAATCTATTTTTTACCTCAAAGCAAAATTCTCAAATAAATTATCAGTTTAGAGGGGTTGAAGTTGAAAAAAGTAAAAATTTACAATTTTCTTTGTAAAAAAAAAGCAAAAAGTGTTTCCCAACTTCATGTTTTCACCTTGCTCCAAAGTTTGTGTCAGAAACATCTACGAAGATATGAAAGGGAAGACATGGTAATTTGGCCCACTCAAAACTAGTGTTATAGAAAGTTATTATTTTAAATTCTAAAAATCAATTTGGCAATGTGAATCCCAAGAAATATCAACATCCTTAGTGAGCAATTCAAACATAGGTGCAACTATATTGGTAAAATTTTCTATGAATCTTATATAAAATCCAGCATGACTTGGAAACCTCTTACATATTTTTGAGTTTTTGACATTGCAATATTTGTGATGACTGCAATCTTTGTTGGATATATCTTAATACCGATACAAGAAATTTGGTGAACAAGAACAATCCCCTCTGTTAATAACATTCAACATTTTTCATTACTCATAGCAAGGTTAGTTTCTTGACATCTAATCAAAATGTATTCAAGTGTTTTCATGAAATAGTCACCAAAAGAAGTGAAACCATCCATGTAAATCTCCATACAATCATGAATCAAATCAGAATAGATACCCAATATTGCTCTTTGGAATGTGGTAGGAGCATTGCATAATTCAAAATGTAAAACTATGTAAGTGATTGCCCCTCGTTTGCATGTGGATGTAGCATTGTCCTGGTCTTTTGGTGCAATATATGTGTTTGGTTATAACTAATAAATCCATCAAGGAATAATAAGTACTTATTACTTGATAAAGTATCCAAAACTTGATCAATAAATGAAAGGGGAAATTGATACTTTAGAGTGGCCTTGTTAAGTTCTCTAAAATCTATGCAAATCCTCCTTTTACCATTCCTTTTTGGTACAATTACAAGAGGTGAGACCCACCAACTACCAGAACTTGGATAAATGAAATTGACATTAAGTAATTTTTTAACTCCTCTTTCACAATGTCTTTAAGGGTAGGGTTCATGTGCCTATCGGGTGGCCTAATATGCCTATAATTTTCTTGAATATAGATATGATGTATATAGGTGTTAGGATGAATGCCTCTCATGTCTTTGTAGTCCCATGAAAATGCACCAAATTGTTCCTGCAACACTTTGATTAATTACTCTCATTGATTTTGGTCAAGTTGAAAATTAATGTTCAAGTATTTACCTTGACTAATTTCAATTAGAGTGCTACAAGATTCTGAAATAGCATTGATTGTTAATGCATATTTTGAATATGATGGAAAAATTGTTAAATCATAATTTTATTGAAAAGGACGCTTAAGATGTGATCATATAGAGAAGATAATTTAGAGATTGAGTACAACTTGGTTTAGAGATGAAATGATTAAGCAATTTTTCTTCAGTTTGATCTTTAAATTTTCTAGACTGTTCAATAGTCAAAAGGGGTTGTATTGAGTACAACCTGTGTTAGAGATGAAATGATTAAGAAATTTTTCTTCAGTTTGATCTTTGAATTTTCTATATTGTTCAAATATCCAAAATGGGTTGTGCTATTTTTCCATCTTACACAAGGAGTTTTCTATTAGAGGTCTTGTTGGTGGATATTAGATAAGTTTCTTCATGGATATTCCATTGGATATGGTCATTTCACTAGATATACAACCAATGAAAACATCACCTATAGCCAACCAATGTATTCCTAGAATCAAGGGATGACCACCCCTTCTAGACTTAGGTTGTATAACCACAATTTTTTCAAGGTACTCCCAAGAATCAAAGGTTACAATGATATCATCTAGCACACCTACAGGCTTGACTTGGGATCTATCTTCTACTTCTACTACTGTGGGTGTTGGTCAAAGATTATTCAATTGCAATTTTTTCATGGTCATAGTTGTTTGGCATGATGTTGATGGCATACCCTAAGTCAATTAAGGTGTTTTCAATATGAATGTTGTTGATAGAAATAGTAACCATAGGATTTTATGGATCAACATATTTTTCCATTAGGAATTTACCATACATAAGCTCAACTAATTTACCAATGTAACATACCTACATTTTTTTATCCTAATATTTTTTAGGATGAGAAAATTGCAACATAGGTCACAATTTCAATCTTAAAACTTGTGTTATAACATTTGTATGACATAGATGTACAGAAAGTGATTGTCATTTAATTTCGCCATTTACAATTCAATGACCCATATGTATTATTGTTCAATAATAATATTCTTTTTATACGTGAGGCATGCCATTGACATTAATTTATGGAAGGGCACTTATTTACGCTCAATGCAACATTTGACATTTAGTACTGGAAGTAGTTGGCTCTTTTAGATATAAGTGAAGAGATTAAAACCCCTTACACGACTCTAGTCTATTTTGGAATTTTCATTCTCAAACTAAGAGAATTTGTTGTAGAGAGCCCTCGAGAGAGTTTCATTCCATGGAATTTACCGTTAGTTCAATTGGGGGTGACATATCTACTACTTCAGAGTGATTTATCTACTTATGTATTTCTCTAAACTTTATAATTATGTTCTTTTACTCACAACATAGTTACAAATTGAGTCATTATAATTCATGGTTTCCACTTGTCATTGCAGGTATCTAATGGAGTTGTGTGCCTCCAAGCCCTTTTGATTTTGTGGGAGGATAGTTCCATTTTCACTTAGATAAATTATAGAGTAATTAATGACTCTACATGTCCTTGTTATTGTGGTTCTCTTTCACGATTTATAAGAATTCCTTATCTCAATTTTCTAAATTCATCTCCTGTGTTTGTTCAATTACACATTACAATGAATATAAATCAGGGCGAAAAATGGATGTTTACATTGGTCCATGTATGCTTCCCATCAAAATTGTTCAATGGAATTACTTCAAGGGTTATAAATGGGATCTCTTGGCCTTCAACAAACCCTTTTTCGATGATAAATATGTATTTGAGTTCTTCATTGAGGAGCCTACCTAGGGGTTTTCCTTGGAAGTCTGTATATAAAATGGATATTCATATTCGAATACTTATAGGGTTATGAAACCTAAGTAGTTTGCATAGAACTATGTTATGTTTCTTTTTGCTTAAGTTATACAATAATTTGTTTGCAATTTATCTCATTGGATCTCGTGCATATCTATGTAATATTTTAGGTTTATCTATTCTGAATATATAGAGCCTATCCCAAGCAACTTCGATGGTTTTCCCACAATTTCTATATTAATGTTCTTCTATAAACTCCTTCTATAATAGTACTAAGAGTTCCGTTGTCATTATTACTTCCATTTTTGTTCCACCGTGTTCAAGTGGTCTTCGACCTCACAAATATTTCAATAAATTCAATATTTTATGTATATCCACAACATAGGTATTTGATATTTTAAAAGTTTGGGAATTATTATCCCTCTGTCCCTCCTATGCATTGACTCATGTCATAGCTAGGGTTTGACCCCATTATTTTGCCTTTGTCTAGTCTCTACGTACACTATAGTCACTTTGATTATGACTCATCGACTCTTTCTATGTATGCTCCTAGTACTTGAAATGTGACCCGAATCATAGTTTTTATACTTCAATGTGAAACTATATTTTATTTTTCTGGAAGTATGATTCTTTGTACATTTGAGAACTGGGTTCCCTAACCCTCTGCTCATTACTTACCATTTATCTATTCATTCAAGGGAACGAATTGTCTAATTGCACAATTTGTTATTCATAGCATGAGACCAAAGGGTTTTAACCCCAATACGATTTACCTTGTCTTTTGTTTATATCTTCTATATATCGTTTTAAATGAAAACATATGAACTAATACATGAATACCGCCGACTTGTAATATTTCTATAAATATTCTAATTTGTTTACTATGCATTTCAAAATAATAAATAAACCCCTTTTCCTTTCAAAATAATATTGAATGCAAGGGTCATCACATTGCGTAAACTATTAAAGTAAAGTTTGGACACACACACACACACACACACACACACACATTATCAGTGGTTCACAAACCCCATACCGGGCTTCTATGTCCACAAGAATAAGTCATGCGGGCCCACACAAGGGCCCACACGAAAGGGCCTCACCCTATTCACTTTGATTACAGAGCTAACCCAATGGGACATCAAGTGAGGCCCTTATATAGGAATGTATNTATATATATATATATATATATATATATATATATATATATATATATACCATGTCGATTTGTAATTGGTATGATATTTGGTGATTTCATTCCCAAGATTTATTCTTGATCTCATAATTGCAAACAAATGGATATTAATATACAAAGAATATTCAGTTATACTCAAAACACTTGTCTATCAATATGATGGTGGATGCGAGGCGTGGCATTGACAGTTTTGTCTAGTGGGACACTTGTTTACACTCAATGCAACATCTGAAATTTAGTACATGAAGTACCTGGCTATTTCGAGCTAAGTGGAGAGACTAAAATCCCTAACACGAGTCTAGTCTATTATGGAATTTTCATTCTCAAACTTAAAGACTTTGCTATAGAAATTCCTCAAGAGGGTTACGTTCCATGGAATTCACCCTTCGCTCAATTGGAAGTGCAAATCTGTTGCTTCAGATTTATTTCTCTTCTCAGGTAATTCTCTTAACTTTATAATCTTGTTCTTTTACTTGCAACATCATTACGAATTGAGTAATTAGAATTTAGGGTTTCCACTTGTCATTGCAGGTGTCTAATGGAGCTACGTCCCTCCTAACCCTTTTGATTTTGCAGGTGGACTCCATTTTTGCTCAGATAAATTATAGATTAATTATTAACTCTATCCAATCCTTGTTATGGTGGTTCTCTTTTACAATTTATAAGAATTCTGTATCTCAATATTTTGCTAAATTTGTCTTCTTTGTTAGCTTAATTACATATTACAATGATTATAAATTAGGATGGGTAATGGAGGTTTACGTTGGTCCTGGTATGCTTCCCATCTAAACTGTTCAATGGAATTACTTCAATGGTTATAAATGGGTTATCTCGTCTTTCAACAAACCCCATTTTAATTATGAATATGTATCCAAGTTCTTCATTGAGGAGTCTACCTAGGGTTTTTTCCTAGAAGTCTGTATATAAAATGGACATTCAAATTCAAATACTTATAGGGTTATGAACCCTAGGTAGTTTGCATAGAAACATGTTATGTTTTTTTGCTTAAATTTTACAATAGTTTTTTTACGATTAACCCTGTTGGTTCTCATGCATCTATATGTAATTGTTTAGGTTAATCTATTCTCAATATACAGAGCCTGTCTCCAAGATAAGTCTTATATTTACATTGAAGGGTTGATTAGCTATGTAATTCAGGCTTTTCCCACAATTACTATATTATTTTGCATTTCCAGAAATCTCTTGTGTATTTATTTCAGATGTCTCACTATGTAATACTACTAAGAGTTTCATTATCATTATTACTTAACTTTTTATTACACTATGTTCATTAAATAAGTTTAAATAAAGTTAAAGATTTTTATATATCCATAGCATAGCATAGGTATTTGATATTTTAAGGGCTTCATAATTATTATCTCTTTGTTCATCCCACGCATAGACTCATGACATGGATAGAGTTAAACCCATTATTTTTCCTTTGCCATGTCTCTACGTACATTATAGTCAATTTGCTTATGACTCATCGACTCTTTCTATGTATGTTCCTATTAATTGAAATGTGACCCGACTCATAGTTTTTATACTTCAATGTGAAACTATGGTTTATTTTCTAGAAGTATGATTATCTGTACATTTGAGAACAAGGTTTCCTAGGTTTCCCTAACTCTATGCTCATTAATTACCATTTATCTATTCGTTCGATGGAACAAACTATCTAATCGCACAATTTGTTATTCACAGGATGAGACAAAGGGGTTTAATCCTAATATGATTCGCTTTGTCTTTTGTTTATATCTTCTATATATATCATTTTACATGCAAACATATGAACTTGTAATATTTATATAGATCTAATAATTTGTTTACTATGCATTTTGAGAATATAAATAAAACCTTTTTCAAATGAAAAGTACTTTGTATTTTTTTTCTAATATACTTTTGAGTTAATCTCTTTCATAAATAATGGTAAGAAAATATAGTGATCAGATTTATATATGTCCTTTCGAAGTGTTTTCTCTATATATACTTTCTATATGTTTTCGAGAAGAACATTCTCTTCTTTTAAATGTACTCTATATAAAGTTTACTATAAATTCTTTGTTTGCTAACCTAAGAAATCCAAACACTGGTTATGCTCAACACTAACGATGTGAAAAAGGATTCTCTTTTGGTTATGCTCAACACTCTCAATAATGTTATCTCAATATACCAATATGCACACATAATGCCTCACACTTTTCTTTAGTGCTTTTGCAACCCATTGAAGACACCCCTTCATCTCCTTTTAACCTCTCTCCTTCCTTTCTCCCTCAACGAAGAAGCAATTAGGTGATTATCATTGGTAAAAACATATCATTGTGGTGATCATCATTTTATGATTGATTAGGAGTTTTCTCCTCATGTTCTTCTTCAATGATGAGAGAAGAGTCTTTCTTCTGAAGGAATTTTCATGATCTCAGAAGAATATCTTGCACTAGTACTAGATAAATCAAGTAATTTAGAAAGGTATGCAACTTTGTGTTAAGAACATGCTCAATTACTTTATTATTGGGGTTAGGGATTGGCTGGACAGGTAAATGAGTAGGTCGAAGAGGGATCTGATTTGTAGGTAATTATAATTGAGGTTGAGGGATTATATGACAAGTTGAACCTGTCTTGTAGTGGAGGATATGCTTGCTGCATTGGGAGAGGTTAATGTGAGTATGTAATTGAAATTTGTTGTGGCGGAGAGTAGGGTGGCATGTTCCCATAAGTACCCTCGCCATCCTTGTTTCCATGGTTGTTTCTGAGTTTGCCAAGGGGGCCATGTCAACTAAGGCATATGGACATTCCATTGTTGAGGATGTAAATTATTTGAATATGATGAAAACAATTATGATGAGGCATTTTGTGATATACTTGGTTCTCTTGGTTGTCACATCCTTTTCTGAGTGACAAAGCATAGTGATTAGTGATTTATTTCCCTCGTTCTCTCCTTTATAAATAGCCTTAAGTCCAGGCACTGAGGATCTCTCCTTGGTATGATGTTTATATGCACACAAAACAAAAATCTAAGCTTTATTCAATGGAAAATATTTTATATGATGCTTTTGTCTACATATAAAACATAACTAGATAAGGTTTCATTTTCTTCCTCTTTTCTTTTCTTGATTTTTAATGTGTACAAATGTGTGCTTAAGGTTCCCATGACATTAATTTTGAAAATTTTAAGTAAACTGCCTAGTTTTGTCCTTGTTACTCCTCATGTAAGTGATTTAGTTACCCTTGAAAGGGGTATCATGGGCCCTAAACTAGTTTTTCTCAACTCCATAAATATTTTATGCATAAATCACAAATTTCGGCAAAAGGTAAACTAAAAATGTCATTAGATCCCATTATACTCTAAGTGTATCTATAAATTCCTCTTGAATTCCCTTAAAAATTATAGTCATTATTGTACCATTATTCAAACTATGTTGTTTTCACTTTTGGATATTACTGAGAGAATCTTTCGACAGTATTCTAGACTCTTATCCTCTTGTTGTACCATATTGAAAATGCCTTCTCTTGAGTTCCAAGTTTTTCAATATTCTTGGTACCTTTTGTGGAAATTATTTTTCATATCATCTCAAGGTTTAATAATACACTCTTCTAAGCCCATAAACCATATTAAAGAAACATATTTTAGATTTGCAAAAAATCATTTTAGTTTTTTACCGTCATTAACATAATTATAAATATGACACAAAATATCAAACTCAAAGAGAAAGGAATTAGGGTCCTAAGTAACCATACCATGGAAGTGTGACAAAAATGAAAGTGGAATTTTTTTCATGGCCACATTTGGTTCTATATATAGGATTGGGAATCCAAAAGTGATATCTTTGTTTCCTCTTGCATTTGATTCTCATTCCTCTTCCTCTGTCATTTTCCACAAAGTTTCACTAATAGAAACATATAAATATATGACTAAAGAAACTACTAAAAATTGCATATAAATGACTAATTTTGGTCACTTGACTGTTAGTAGTTTATTGCCAGTCATGTATAGCACGACTAAATTTATGACTAAAAAAATTTAGTCATTTATTGGTTGTTCTAATTTGTCAACTTGGTAGTATATTTAGTAGTTTTCTTAGTCATATAGGTGTCCATGCTTATCACTAAAATGGGTACCTATTTTTATAGCTCCAAATATCATAAAAATAGGTGTCCATGTCCTCATCATGTTTTTCTAGGTATTTTTTGTTTTTGGGGTAGCGGGGTCCATCAAAAGTACGTAGACGTTGCATAGTTTGCACGAATGGTTGGTCCATAACGGAGCATTTCGTCCAGGTGGGTTAGGCTGTTGGATAAGCATGGACACCTATTTTTATGATATTTGGAGCTATAAAAATAGGTACACATTTGCGATATTGACTGCTATTATCTAGTCATTGATTTAATAGTTGTAGTCACTCATTGTTGTGAACAAGTAGTGTATTTAGTCATTTTTATTCACTGATTTTGGTAGATAGGGAATGGAGGAATTGAACCACCTACCTCCTTATTGTAATGTAGGTGCTCTTCCATTGAGATATCACCCTTAAATAGAATCAAAGTTCACACTAAAAAAATAAGTTTAGTTAATATATAAATTGATTTTTTTAATTCCATGAGGCACTAATAATGGCTATATCTTAAGTTTTTGAAGCCACAATTCATCCACCATAATAAAAGAATCATTAGAAATCATTGGGTAAAGTAATGTATAGCTCACATAGAGTTGCATCATATATATGGAAATTCAGTCACAATAATATGAGGACTAAAGCACAATCTTATAGAAGATTCAACATAATTTACACACAAAATGACATAAAAGTGCTGCAATTAGAGGTTGCAGCTATATATTATCAATAATCAATCAAAAGTAGTGACTCGATGTCATACACTTGCATGAATAGCAAGACAATTCGAATCCCAAGGAGGTCATTCGAATTGCACACATGAGAGTGGCTTAGCTGTTAGTTAGCCGCACTAAACACATCAGTTAACCACTAATCACAATCAATAATAGTCTCTAACTGAATCAGAGCAGTAAATGAGTGAGTCTAACTGAATAGAACTCAACTGCATGTCAATCGGTAGGTGGGGGCGCATATCGGACTCAAGCTAGCTCCGATGAAGTGAACTTAACTAAATTGAGTCACCGACAGTTGTTGGAGGTGCCTTAGATCACTCTAGCTAACTGGAAATTGCCAAAAATAGAAAAATTAGTGATGGAGGCACCTTCACAGGTACAATTTAACTAAAAGTTGGTGGAATAACCATTAGTTAACTGATTTGGGGTGCTTAGGTCATGCAGATCAACCCATATTTTCTCCTTGATTGAAGGAGGAATCTCAGTTAGTCTCCCCGATTGAAGGAGAAGACTTAGTTGGCCACCCTGATTGAAGGAGGATGATCTAGTTGATACTGATGTCACCAATTTGGCTCAATAACATAGGATTAGTGGATAATTAGGCCAAATTGACCAAATAAACATGTGTGGGTTGGATAATGAATCCAACACCCCCCTTTAATCTATACTCATGTGGAGGAGTAAAAAAAATTCTAGGGACCCAACAACAAAGGACATAGGTCACCCTGTACAAAAAGTAACTCTAAAATGCTCAAATAAAATGCTAAGTGAGGAAAGAGGGAAAACCCAATGGGAAAAACCCCCCTCAAGCTGAACACTGAAGAAGTAACTGATCACCCTGATGAACTCACCCCCAATAGTGAATGAAGGTAAGTGAAATTTTTCTTAGTAAATTTCTTGGTGAAAATATCTACAATCTGCTCATCTGTAGGACAGTATTGTAGAATAATTGTCCTGTCATGCACCGACTTGCTGATGTAGTGCATATGGATCTCAATATGTTTGGTCCTATACTGATGAAATGGATATGTTGAGATCTTGATAGCACTTTGGTTGTCACAAAATAGGATAGTGGATGAAGCACTACCAATCTCAAACTCAGACAAAATGACTTGCAGCCAAACTGCTTGGATGCAAGCATTGACCGCTCCCCTGTATTCTGCCTCTACTGAAGAAAGGGAAATGGAAGCCTGCTTTTTGTTGGACCAGAAAATAGGCCCACTAACAAACATAAACACATATCCAGAAGTGTACTTTTGATCTATGCTATCCCTTGCCCAATCAGAATCTGTACAATCGACCAAATCTAGCTCAGAATCTGCAACATAGTGAATGTGGTAGGATCTAGTGCCTTGAATGTACTGAAGGTGTTAGGAACTTGGGAAGACCCGGGTTTTATGCCTTTTACTTCGCACCAAAAAAATCCCCACAGTGTTGGCCCTTTCGGCAAAAACCTGTGAACAGGTTGCAGTCTCACCCGAAATAGCTATGGGGTGCCGCAGAATCAGGTTTTTGCAAGCAGAAGAGGGATATTACTATACCTTTAGCCTTTAATAAATTATAATAAATTAACACAATGCTTCGACCTTCACATATATATCTTCGCAGTTAGATAAACAAACAGTGACTTGCTTAACCCTTACTGGGAATTCACAGCGAAGCTAGTATTTTTAGCAGCGATCTTACTTATCAGATATATATATTTATCAATGCATAAAAGAACATAACAGAAATACACAAAGAACCACAACACCAGATATAACGTGGTTCACCCCCAGTGTAGGGGCTACGTCCACAGAACTGTGTTTTATTCAACTTCTCTACAAAATCACAGTTCTGATATGCGCACTCAGCTGCAGATCCCTTCAAGTCCTTAAAGCCGCGCACACAGCTGCAGGCCTCTGCGCACACAGCGGTGGATCTTCTTAATCACTTACAAACCCTCTGTGCACACAACTGCAGAGGTCGTCAACGCACACAGCTGGGACTTAACCTTCTCTTAAAAAATAGCCTTAGCTTCGCATCAACTTCTTTTCATCAGAAAACCTAACCTCACTTCTTTACAAGAGTGCTTATTTATACAACGCACTATTACAAAACCATGGACTTAAACCATGGGTACCCCGAAACCCTAAACCCTGGACTTAAACCATGGGTTTATTACAAAAAGAGGGCTTTGACTCAACCCTGACACCCCTAAGACTATTTTGAGTCATAACTCCGCTTACAAACTTTCACAAAAACCGCAGAGTTACCCAACTCAAGGACCGTTAAGGTCGGAGCCCCAACAGGCCCCTAAGACTCACTAGTGGCCCATCTCGGTAAACTCTGCTGATCTTCTGGTAGGAGAACTTTGTCAGCGAAGATAGCGAACTTCTTGTTGAGACCATGCATGATGTTATCGGCTTCCTGCTCCTTTTCGACCAACTCCTGTAATACTGCGACAGATGCTTCGCTGGCCTTTTCCTGCACAAATGCATCATATTCCTTCAGAACTTTGAGTTGGGTGTGCATGGTAGTACTCAACTCCAGAGCTTCGCTGATAAGTGGCTGCATAGAATTTTCCACTACTGTTGCTTTTGCCCTGCATGACTCAATTTCCTGCTGGAGTTCATTACTTTGCTTAACCTTGAACATTTTCTCCATAGGGGGCAGAGTCTTAATTTCCTCTTTTACTGCATCTAACTCTGCCTATCACTGCCGGATGGTTTCTTGCAATTTTCTGACTTCTAGATGTTCCTGTAGGGTGGTCCAGGCCTCAACACTGTCTTCTAGCAGCTTTGCTACGCTGCTCACAGTATCCGAGATTTTTGCCGCGGAGGCCTGAATGTCTGCTCGGCGTTTCTCCTTGACTTCTGGCGGGCTCTCCGGGGTGAGGCGGAGCTGAAGCTCCACAATCTGGGCCTCATGATCGGATTTAAGCTTCTCTATTTCACTACGGGACTACTGTGCGTAGTCTTTCAACCTGGCTAGCCTTTGTTCCAACTCTTCCACTAGCTGTACGTCGAAGTCAGGAAGACTTCGACATGCCTCATCCAAAACTCGTACTAGTGTAATCCGCTTACGTTCTACGTCTCTCTTTCTCTGCTCTGCTGCTTCCAGCTACGCTGTAAGGCCCTGCTGCGTACTTATGGCATTTTCCATTTACCTTTGGGAAAAGTGGTCTCGTGCCTGTATTTCTTTCATAATTGCTGCCTGTCAGAGATGTAGCTCCGTCATAGACATCTTAGTGTAATATATTCCAACCTTCATGCTCATCTCCGCACGAGATGCTGCGTCAGTTAGTATGAGGGCTGCACTGGACACTTGGCCTTTGTTATCTCTAGCTGGCCATTGCCTTAGGTCTGGCTGCGCGCTTATTGGGACGTTGCTTGCTGCAGCGCCAATTACTGATTTTTCTGTTATGTCCTTTAGCTCCGAAAGCCTGTTTGCTACACCAGTAAGCGCAGTGAGATGTAGATCTGCAAAATCTGACCACTTGCTAGTTAATTCTTTTGTAGACTTCGTCAGAGCCTAATCAAGCTCTTCGAGTGTCACAGCAGGGTCTTCGTTGATACCTTTGTCTTCTGACACTTTTGCTTTCTTTCTGGACTGAGGTTTGGTCACTTCCTGTACTTCTGATGACTTTCTCTTCTTTGACTGATTAGGGTCATAGGTAGTGTTAACCGATTCTTCTTCTTCGTCTTCATTTCCACCATCTCCACCCTGGTCGCTCTCAGTTTGCTATGAGTTAGATTGTTCTTCATTGTCCGCTGGTGGGTCTTGTTGCTGCGTGTGGCTAGGGCCTGCACCCACATTGGTAACTGGGGGAACTGGAATGTGAGGTTTTTTTCCCACATCTTTCAACCATTCAGCCGGCCAGTGCTGAATTACTACCCGAACGTCTTCCTCACATACTACATATGGTAACTTGAACCATTGATGCTTTTGATCTGCGCGGGCCTGGATGAAGGTATGATGCATGTCGGCGCTAAAGTTGGCTACACCGTCATATTGAGAGAATAACTCATTACTGAGCCGTGGGGTTCTTATGATATCATACGATATTCTCATCATATAAAAGGAAAATACACAGTTTGTCATCTGCTATAGGGTTTTATCCTGGGAAACCCACAGAGATGCGTACCTAACTGCACCATGCATGTTCAGAGAGATAGCAACAAACTGCACTTCAGTAGGTTCTTGCCATCCGACTAATGCGATAAGGACTATCAACCATGAGTAGTGAAAGGGGCTACCTTTCTCCTGCGCGTCGCAGACGTCTTCCAGGAATTCCGCCGCAAGGTATGCTGCCCAGTTGTAACTGTAGCCTTCGGCATAGTTCATAGCAATTCTAATGACCGGGGTAGGTACTTCAGTTGGTCTGCACTTCCGCATTATCTTGCATGCTAGGAGATCAGTTGCGAAGCGAATGTTCTGTTCTTGAATCACGGAAGTGTGATACCCACGTTTCCCCTTCGTCAGGCCGAAGCGTTCCTTCATGGTTTGTGCGAGCTTCGTATCCTCGTGCTTTGAAGGAAATTCGGTCCCTGGATCAGGCCCTGCTATTGGCAAGCCAATGATCCTATGAATGAGCTCGACGTTGATAGGAATTTTATTGTCTCCTATCCATAGGTGGCCGTCATGCACTAATGCCAACAGCTGTTTGACCAATATGGTCACCTGTGTGCTGCGACCAAAATGGGGAACATCGAGTATCTTCAACAGACCAGCTTGATCCAAGCCGGCAACCCATTGTCTTACTTCTAATAATGTTGCCCCAGTCTCATTTTACTTGACGAAGTGCAAAAATGTTCTTGGTGCGAACTGGGGAAACTTTCCACGATCATTTGTATCGTGGTCGGCATACTTAAGCTGGTCTATTTTTCCTGTCATGGTCTCGACCAGCTGCACACCCGGTGGCAGCAAAGGAGTGCGCAATATGAACTTCTTCGTCCTCCGAGGTGGCTGAACTCCTGGTCAAACTGGTGGAAGATATGGTGGACGCTTCAGTGCAATGTTCTCTTCTTCTGCAGGTGGGATCTCTGCTGAACCAGACGGATTCATTCCGGTTGCCCTGATTGCTTGTGTCTGTCTTCGTTCCGCTTAGAACGAACTTCAAGCTTAAATTTTTTCCTGGCAGAATGTGTCTGCATTGGTGGAGGCGGTGCTGGTGGAGTCTCTTCACGGGGTGCAGGCACAGGTGGGTGGCTAAAAAGATCCTGCAGACCCCCCTGTTCAAATTCTCTCACTAAATCCTGAAGCTCGTGATCAACTGTCATGGGCTCAGTTGTAAAATGCAAGAAACTGTAAAATGCGAGCATTGCTGGTGTGGGCGTCTTCTTATAGAATCCATCAATTAAATCTGTTGTAAATGGGAATTTATGATACCGAATCGGGAAAAGATCTTGTCCAAAAGGTGGTAGATTTGCCAATATTGCATTAATACAGGTAGTTAATATAGAGAACGTACCGGCGATGCCAAATGGGATTTCCTTTAACGATCGTTTTTGAAGGTCCGACATATCGTGCCTGCTTCGGCACAAGCAGTCACTCCAACTGCGCCCTAAAAAGGACATTCGACACTTGTGGGTACCATCTTCGACATAAAATCGAGCTTCCACCCATGACAGAATGCCTACCACCGCCTTACTTATTCCTTGCATGTTTGAGAGCTCTGTCAGAGATAGGTTCTGATATTCCTAGATAAGTTGGGGCACCTTGCTCGCCATTTCTTCATCCCAATAATCTCCAATGGTAGCATACTTAGGGTTTTCTTTTGATCCAAGGTGTACGGTCTGCGTCTGCAGGGGCCGAGTCACTTTAAGTACTGCTTGGATGCAAGCATTGACCGCTCCCCTGTATTCTGCCTCTACTGAAGAAAGGGAAATGGCAGCCTGCTTTTTGTTGGACCAGAAAATAGGCCCACTACCAAACATAAACACATATCCAGAAGTGTACTTCTGATTTATGCTATCCCTTGCTCAATCAGAATCTGTACAATCGACCAAATCTAGCTCAGAATCTGCAGCATAGTGAATGTGGTAGGATCTAGTGCCTTGAATGTACTGAAGGTGTTGGGCACTTGGGCAGACCCGGGTTTTATGCCTTTTACTTCGCACCAACAAAAGACCCACAGTGTTGGCCCTTTCGGCAACAACCTATGAACAGGTTGCAGTCTCACCCGAAACAGCTATGGGGTGCCGCAGAATCAGGTTTCTGCAAGCAAAAGAGGGATATTACTATACCTTTAGCCTTTAATAACTTATAATAAATTAACACAATGCTTCGACCTTCACATATATATCTTTGCAGTTAGATAAACAAACAGTGACTTGCTTAACCCTTATTGGGAATTCACAGCGAAGCTAGTATTTTTAGCATCGATCTTACTTATCAGATATATATATTTATCAATGCATAAAAGAACATAACAGAAATACACAAAGAACCACAACACCAGATATAACGTGGTTCACCCCCAGTGTAGGGGCTACGTCCACAGAACTGTGTTTTATTCAACTTCTCTACAAAATCACAGTTCTGATCTGCGCACTCAGCTACAGATCCCTTCAAGTCCTTAAAGCCACGCACATAGCTGCAGGCCTCTGTGCACATAGCGGCAGATATTCTTAATCACTTACAAACCCTCTGCGCACACAGCTGCAGAGGTTGTCCACGCACACAGCTGGGACTTAACCTTCTCTTACAAAATAGCCTTAGCTTCGCATCAACTTCTTTTCATCAGAAAACCTAACCTCACTTCTTTACAAGAGTGCTTATTTATACAGCGCACTATTACAAAACCATGGACTTAAACCATGGGCACCTCGAAACCCTAAACCCTCGACTTAAACCATGGGTTTATTACAAAAAGAGGGCTTTGACTCAACCCTGACACCCCTAAGACTATTTTGAGTCATAACTCCGCTTTACAAACTTTCACAAAAATCGTGGAGTTACCCAACTCAAGGAACGTTAAGGTCGGAGCCCCAACAGGCCCCTAAGACTCACTAGTGGCCCGTCCCGGTACACTCTGTTGATCTTCTGGTAGGCGAACTTTGTCAGTGAAGATAGCGAACTGCTTGTTGAGACCATGCATGATGTTATCGGCTTCCTTCTCCTTTTCGACCAACTCCTGTAATACTGCGGCAGATGCTTTGCTGGCCTTTTCCTGCACAAATGCATCATATTCCTTCAGAACTTTGAGTTGGGTGTGCACGGTAGTACTCAACTCCAGAGCTTCGCTGATAAGTGGCTACATAGAATTTTCCACTACTATTGCTTTTGCCCTGCACGACTCAATTTCCTACTGGAGTTCATTACTTTGCTTAACCTTGAACATTTTCTCCATAGGTGGCAGAGTCTTAATTTCCGCTTTTACTGCATCTAACTCTGCCTGTCACTACCGGATGGTTTCTTGCAGTTGTCTGACTTCTGGATGTTCCTGCAAGGTGGTCCAGGCCTCAACACTGTCTTCTAGCAGCTTTGCTGCGCTGCTCACAGTATCCGAGATTTTTGCTGCAGAGGCCTGAATGTTTGCTCGACGTTGCTCCTTGACTTCTGGCGGGCTCTCCGGGGTGAGGCGGAGCTGAAGCTCCGCAATTTGGTCCTCATGATCGACTTTAAGCTTCTCTATTTCATTGCAGGACTACTGTGCGTAGTCTTTCAACTTGGCTATCCTTTGTTCTGGCTCTTCCACTAGCTGTACGTCGAAGTCAGGAATACTTCGACATGCCTCATCCAAAACTCGTACTAGTGTAATCCGCTTACGTTCTGCGTCCCTCTTTCTCTGCTCCGCTGCAAGGCCCTGCTGTGTACTTATGGCATTTTCCATCTGCCTTTGGGAAAAGTGGTCTCGTGCTTGGATTTCTTTCATAATTGCTGCCTGTCAGAGATGTAGCTTTGTCATAGACATCTTAGTGTAATATATTCCAACCTTCATGCTCATCTCCGCACGAGACGCTGCGTCAGTTAGTATGAGGGCGGCACTGGACACTTGGCCTTTGTTATCTCTAGCTGGCCATTGCCTTAGGTCTGGCTGCGCGCTTACTGGGATGCTGCTTGCTGCAGCGCCAATTACTGATTTTTCTGTTATGTCCTTTAGCTCCGAAAGCCTGTTTTCTACACCAGTAAGCGCAACGAGATGTAGATCTGCAAACTCTGACCACTTGCTAGTTAATTCTTTTGTAGACTTCGTCAGAGCCTGATCAAGCTCTTCGAGTGTCACAGCAGGGTCTTCATCGATACCTTTGTCTTTTGACGCTTTTGCTTTCTTTCTGGACTGAGGTTTGGTCACTTTCTGTACTTCTGATGAGTTTCTCTTCTCTGATTGATTAGGGTCAGAGGTAGTGTTAACCGAGTCTTCTTCTTCGTCTTCATTTCCACCATCTCCACCCTAGTCGCTCTCAGTCTGCTGCGAGTCAGATTGTTCTTCACTGTCCGCTGGTGGGTCTTGCTGCTGCGTGTGGCTAGGGCCTGCACCCACATTGGTAACTGGGGGAACTAGAATGTGAGGTTTTTTTCCCAAATCTTTCAACCATTCAGCCGGCCAGTGCTGAATTACTTCCCGGACGTCTTCCTCACGTACTACATATGGTAACTTGAACCATTGATGCTTTTGATCTGTGCGGGCCTGGATGAAGGTATGATGCATGTCGGCGCTAAAGTTGGCTATGCTGTCATATTGAGAGAATAACTCATTACTGATCCATGGGGTTTTTATGATCTCATACGAGATGCTCATCATATAAAAGGAAAATACACAGTTTGTCATTTGCTGTAGGGTTTTATCCTGGGAAATCCACAGAGATGCGTACCTAACTACACCAGGCATGTCCGGAGAGATAGCAACAAACTGCACCTCAGTATGTTCTTGCCATCCGACTAGTGCGATAAGGACTATCAACCATGAGTAGTGAAAGGGCCTACCTTTCTCCTGCACGTCGCAGACGTCTTCTACAAATTCCGTCGCAAGGTATGCTGCCCAGTTGTAAATGTATCCTTTGGCACAATTCATAGCAATTCTAATGACCGGGGTAGGTACTTCAGTTGGTCTACACTTCCGCATTATCTTGCATGCTAGGAGCTCAGTTGCGAAGCAAATGTTCTATTCTTGAATCGCGGAAGTGTGATACCCATGTTTCCCCTTCGTCAAGCCGAAGCATTCCTTCATGGTTTGTGCGAGCTTCGTATCTTCGTGCTTTGAAGGAAATTCAGCCCCTGGATCAGGCCCCGCTATTGGCAAGCCAGTGATCCTATGAATGAGCTCGCCGTTGATAGGAATTTTCTTGTCTCCTATCCATAGGTGGCCGTCATGCACTAATGCCAGCAGCTGTTTGACCACTATGGTCACCTGTGTGCTGCGACCAAAATGGGGAACATCGAGCATCTTCAATAGACCAGCTTGATCCAAGCCGGCAGCCCACTGTCTTACTTCCAGTAATGTCGCCCCAGTCTCGTCGTACTTGACGAAGTGCAAAAATGTTCTTGGTGCGAACTGGGGAAACTTTCCACGATCATTTGTATCGTGGTCGGCATACTTAAACTGGTCTATTTTTCCTGTCATGGTCCCAACCAGCTGAACACCTGGTGGCAGCGAAGGAGTGCGTAATATGAAATTCTTTGTCCGCCAAGGTGGCTGAACTCCTGGTCAAACTGGTGGAAGATACGGTGGATGCTTCGGTGCAATGTTCTCATCGTCTGCAGGCGGGATCTCTACTGAACCAGACGGATTCATTCCGGGATCCTCCGATGTTTGCCCTAATTGCTTGTGTCTGTCTTCGTTCCGCTTAGAATGAACTTCAGGCTTAAACGTTTTCCTGGCAGAACGTGTCTGCATTGGCGGAGGCGATGCTGGTGGAGTCTCTTCACGGGGTGTAGGTGCAGGTGGGTGGCTAAAAAGATCCTACAGACCCCCCTGTTCAAATTCTCTCACTAAATCCTGAAGCTCGTGATCAACTGTCATGGGCTCAGTTGTAAAATGCAAGAAACTGTAAAATGCGAGCATTGCTGGTGTGGGCGTCTTCTTATAGAATCCATCAATTAAATCTGTCGTAAATGGGAATTGATGATACCGAATCGAGCAAAGATCTTGTCCAAAAGGTGGTAGATTTGCCAATATCGCATTAATATAGGTAGTTAATATAAAGAACGTACCTGCGCCGCCAAATGGGATTTCCTTTAATGGTCGTTTTTGAAGGTCCGACATATCGTGCTTGCTTCGGCACAAGCAGTCACTCCAACTGCACCCTAAAAAGGACATTCGACACTTGTGGGTACCATCTTCGACATAAAATCGAGCTTCCACCCACGACAGAATGCCTACCACCTCCTTACTTATTCCTTGCATGTTTGAGAGCTCTGTCAGAGATAGGTTCCGATATTCCTGGAGAAGTTGGGGCACCTTGCTCGTCATTTCGTCATCCCAATAATCTCCAATGGTAGCATACTTAGGGTTTTCTTTTGATCCAAGGTGTATGGTCTGCATCTGCAGGGGCCGAGTCACTTTAAGTACTGCGACTATTTGTCCTTGTACTTCGCAGTGTCCTTCTAGCTCAGGGATTGTAATGTTACCTGGATCGTCATCCTCGTCAATTGCGAGGTGATAACGTTCGACTGCATGAGCTTCTGGTGCCTTCCAATCAGGTTGGTATTCTGCTATTTCTTTATCATGACATACCTTGGTATGGATCAACTTGACAGCTGCATCGAAAGCTGGACAAACTTCATTAGTGGAAAAGGTAAGCACAAAACTATCAACCTGACAATCCCAAGTTACAGTATCCTGGCGGAGCTCAACCTCCGCATAACAATGCTTCATTATCGGTTCCAGAGAATGCACAACCCGTTGTACCCACTCTTCCTGAGGTACATGCTACCACGCCTCATAGCACTGGGCCAAATGTTCCGGAGGGCTAGGCTTTCCCTCAAGTCTGCTTTGCACCTCCTAGGGATGATCCAAAAATCTCAGGCGAAGGGATTTCTGACAAGCTTCCCAACGAGGAATGTACTTCTTATGGCTATTCCACCATCTGCCTGCTATGGCTTTGAATGTTGAATCCAGAGTCTCCATTTTCTGTAAATCTGGTATCTGTCCTGAGAATTGTTCAATAAACTATTCTGGGTCTGATAAGCCATCACAAATAGGTAAAATCTTACCTGTACACCAAGCCATATGAGAGATTTGGTAATTCGAGCACATCTATGTCCATGTAGCTCATAAAGTCTGTTCTGCTAGTTTTCTAACCCATCATCTGAGTCTGTCATGTAGGAGCTGTCACACTGCCAATCCATGATACCCTCGGTAGTAGGATCAACATAATCTTCATCCTTAGCTGTGATGTTATAGATGTGCTACATATCATCCTGATCTTCTTCTCTGAGGGGTTTTGTGTACCTTTCTCCTTGCGAGGGGTCCAGTGGTATTATGACTTTCAAACCCTTCCCTTCGAAGGTCATCTGTCTCTTCTTAAGGTTAATGACTGCAGCGTTTTCCATTGCCCATTCAATTCCTAAGAGGGCTGGATAGGGATTGCTGTCATCAATGATCTCAATAACTTTGAAGTCCGCTAAAGTATTGATCCCATCAATATCTACTGGGACACTAGGGAATCTCCCTAGGGGCACAATCCTCTGCTAATCGGCTAATCTCAACTGTATAGGGGACCAAGAAAGGGTAGGTTTTCCCATTTGTTCCCAGGTTTGCTTGGTTAGGACATTGAATTCTGAGCCTAGGTACAGAATGACATCAGTCATATCATACTCTCCTATCTGAACATTCAATCTCATTTCCCTACCAGTTCTTCGAACTCTATTAACAGTTTTTTCCTTACCAACACTTCTCTGAGGTTCACAGGAAGCAATAACTTTCTACAACTCTTGGAGAGCATTCAGATTCCTCAAGAGTTTCATACAGCTCTGTAAAAAGGAGGACAGTGTACTTACTTTATCCGTCGAAGCTTCTTGCAGCTGCGACTCCTGCTGATTTTGCTGCGCAGGTGCTACTGATGTGCTAGGAGCAACAAAATTGCTCTTGACTTCCATGAATGTCTCTCTTTCTTGTTCAATATCAAATGCTGGGGCTTTCTCGTGGGCCTTACGAACCCAAGCCTCATTAGGATGTTTCTCCGTATCCTGTATGTGCGTCGTAGCTCCACTCCGCGTAACAACATTAATGGCTGGGGCAGGTCTTTGCTCAACGGAAATCATCTGAATCTTCTAAGTAGGGGCACTGTTTCTTTCCTAAATCTTAGCTATCAGCTGCGGGCACTACTTGATCACATGATCTACTGCACGACAATACCGACATGTCGTAGTTGGATTCCGGCAGTCTCGAGCTAGATGCCCGTCTTGGTTACAGTTGTAACACACAACCTGGTCTCTGCCTCTTCCTACCATACCACCACGACCATGACCTCCAAAAGCACCTATACTAGAGGCACCACCGCGGTAACCATAGCCATCATTGCTCTGTCCCTCATTTTGTACCCGATAGGCATCATAGGTGCGCTCTCTCATGAGGTCATAACTGCGACACTCATCTTCATTATGTCCTACTGACTTACAGAACTTGCAGTAGGGGTTCTTGGGGACTTGCACATACCTCTGGAGAAGATGGCAGTTTTCAGATCGATGCTGGCCAGTTGTCCGACAGATCTCACAATATAGAACAGCGGGGTTGAACGGGTTTGGCGCACCAGTATTCAGGTAATTTCTTACCACAGGACACTGTTCCCTGTCGTGACCTTCTGTCTGACATTGCGTACACCAAAACTCTTCGAGATCGGGTTTTCCTTTCTTCATATCACGGATCTCCAGGTCCATGGCTGCTAACTGTGCTTGGATTTGAGCGATACCAGAATTATCCTCAACAGGGGCGGTCTCAAGCTTCATCGCGATTTCTAGAGCCTCTTGCTGGTCAGCAACCTTCTGTTGCATGAGTGGCATTCTGATATGCGGTAGCAATGTGGCAATAAACCATTCCTTATGCTGCGCATGGCTAATGGTGAAACTCACTTGGTCTAGTAGAGCTTTGAACCTTTGATCAAAGTCCCACACGGATTCGCCACGTCGCTACTGAATCTCTTTCAATTCAATGATACACTGTGACTCTGATTTGGGATTCTTAAACTCTTTGATTATTGCTGCTTTAATATCATCTAAGGCATGACTCTGAGTATTGTAGAATTTCATGAACCAGGTCAAAGATCGGTCCCTGAAAGAAGTAACGAGCTGCGCCCTTCTTACATCTTGATCTGTAATGTTCTTAGCATTCCACACTGCTTCACATAAAAACCAGAACTATTCTGGATCCTCTGATCCAGTTCCTTTGAAAATAGGGAGCTTAATATCATCGTTCATGTGTGCCATGGTGGGTCAAGGGGGGGTCGGAGGGGGATTGGAAGTAGGAGGGGGGGAACTTATTGGGGTGGACTGACCTGCGATAGGAATACTCGAGCTGAGGTGACTTTCGGACTGCGATGGGTTCTCAGGGATAACTGGTCTGTGCTGCGGGGTTACCGAGGGGTTTCCAATAGAAAGGGTGTCTTCGGGTTCTGAATCTGTGGGACTTACGGGGGAATGCTCAGTGTGCTGACCTAGGGAATAAGATCCAAAATCTCTCTTGTACCTTTTTCCACTTTGCAGCAAACCACTTTGCTTGTCGAAGGTGTTTTCACTTGCAAACATAGGTTAGTAATACTAAATCTAACAGTCTGATTCAATGAGAAATATACCTTTTTCAGCTAATAACATTTTAATTCTCAAACTAAATGAATTCAAAAACTTACCCCTGGGTCCTTTGAAAAATTGCCGCTCGTCTTCACTAAAGGAAGTACTCGTGTCGATGGAGAACTCCATCACAAATGCCTCAAGGGTTCACGTCGTCCAGAAATCAATAGCTCGAGATATCTCGTTGTTCACCCTTTTCAATATATTAATTCTTGCAGGGGTCTAAGCAGGAAACTGACCTTCGCGGAAGTTCGTCCGTCTCTCGGCCAACCTGGATACCCACTGGTGCAACTCTATGTGGATACTACCAAAGAAAATTTCATAAACATCACAAAAAACATACCTTTGTAAAAATTCGTTTGCACTACGATGCGGATCTTTGTTTTCTTGCTCAGTGAACTTTAGATAAGTCTCATCAATCCAATCACTGATTTCCTTCACAGAGGGTCTCCAGAACATAGCCCTCAAGGTACGACGTAAACCCTTCTTGAGCAGATATTGAGTTCAACCGGCAACGAAACCAATTTGTTGGGCACTTGGGAAGACCCGGGTTTTATGTCTTTTACTTCGCACCAACAAAAGACCCACAGTGTTGGCCCTTTCGGCAACAGCCCGCGAACAGGTTGCAGTCTCACCCGAAACAGCTATGGGGTGCCGCAGAATCAGGTTTCTGCAAGTAGAAGAAGGATATTACTGCACCTTTAGCCTTTAACAACTTATAATCAATTAACACAATGCTTCGGCCTTCACATATATATCTTCACAGTTAGATAAACAAACAATGACTTACTTAACCCTTACTGGGAATTCACAGCAAAGCTAGTATTTTTAGCAGCAATCTTACTTATCAGATATATATATTTATCAATGCATAAAAGAACATAACAAAAATACACAAAGAACCACAACACCAGATATAACGTGGTTCACCCCCAGTGTAGGGGCTACGTCCATATAATTGTGTTTTATTCAACTTCTCTACAAAATCACAGTTCTGATCTGCGTACTCAGCTGCAGATCCCTTCAAGTCCTTAAAGCCGTGCACATAGTTGCAGGCCTCTGCGCACACAGCAGCAAATCTTCTTAATCACTTACAAACCCTTTGTGCACACAGCTGCAAAGGTATTCCACGCACATAGCTGGGACTTAACCTTCTCTTACAAAATAGCCTTAGCTTCGCATCAACTTCTTTTCATCAGAAAACCTAACCTCACTTCTTTACAAGAGTGCTTATTTATACAGCGCACTATTACAAAACCATGGAATTAAACCATGGGCACCCAGAAACCCTAAAACCTGGACTTAAACCATGGGTTTATTGCAAAAATAGGTCTTTGACTCAACCCTAACACCCTTAAGACTATTTTGAGTCATAACTCCGCTTACAAACTTTCACAAAAACCGCAGAGTTACCCAACTCAAGGACCGTTAAGGGTGGAACCCCAACAGAAGGATCCTCTTGGATGCCTTCCAATGGAGCTCATGAGGCTGCTGCATATAACTTGATACAACATTCATAGAATAACAAATGTCAGTCCTTGAATGTATCAAGTAAAACAAACTTCTGATCAACTGGCGGTAAAGAGTGGAATCTGTGGGTGGAGTTGATTTTCCCTCTTCAAGACTGATTCTTGAGAGGAAAGGAAATAATGCATCCTTAAAATAAGCCATGTCAAACTTAATTTACAGGTTTGAAACATATTTTGACTCTACCACCATTATCCCATCATAGTCTTGAGTGATTTCCAGCCCGAGAAACTGTCTTAGTAGGCCTAGATCACTCATTTCAAAAGCATCATGAAGAGCAGTTTTTATAAAGGAAATCAAAGAAAGTGTGCTTCATGTTATCAAAATATCAACCAAATACAATAATATGATCATAATATTAACTTCATAATGCTGAAAATATACATTTGGATCATATTTTCAGCTCTCGAAGTTCTGTGAAAGCAGAAAGGCATCCATTTTGGCATACTAAGATCTTGGGGCCTGTTTCAACCCATGTAAAGATTTATACAACTTAAAAACTAACAATGGATCTAATGTATATCCTTCTAGATGATTCATATATATTTATTCTTGCAGGTATCCATCCAGAAAAACACTCTTGACATCCATGTGATGCGTCTCCCAGTGCTTGGATGCGGCAATGGCCAAAACTAGCCTTATGGAATCCATCTTTGCCACCGGTGAAAAGGTCTCATGGTAGTCCACTCCTTGCACTTGGGAGAAAATTTTTGCAACCAGTTGTGAATTATACTTTCATTTTGAGCCATCTGTAGCAATCTTTGTCCGATAAACCCACTTGCATTGAACAAGTTTCCTCCTAGGGGGAAGGGAAACTAGCTCCCAAGTTGCATTTTTTCGGAGAGAATTGAACTCTTCATCGATTGCAGCTTGCCATATCGGATATTTTCAAGCATGGTAGTAGGAATTGGGATAAGTCCCAATAATCATATATAAGGTATCGTACAACAAGGAATCATTGCAAGAAAGTGCAATTCCTGCTCTTTGAAAATCAGAACGGGTTCTCATGTCTAACCTGACGGATGAGAGTGTATTTTTCGACCATTTTGGAAGGTGAGTGGGAAAATTTTCATCTGATTCAGAACCTGATACATTTTGTTCACTCCCATTTTCATCATCAGAATCATTGGTAGAACGAGAGGAATTTTCAGCAGTTTCTTCCTCGACTAGTTCCACCTCTTGGAGAGGCTCTTCAAAGTAGAAACTTATCTAAATGAATATATGTTTGGTTTTGATATTAAAGAGTTTTTATCCCTTTGATTCCTTTGGATACCAAATAACCACACACTCAATGCTCTATGGCTGCAAATCCTTCCTCTTGTAAAGTGGAATTCAGGCCCAAGCAATGGACCCAAAAACTCTGAAATTGGACACATCTGGTTTGTTCCCAAAGTATGCTTTGAAAGGCGTTTTCCTTTCACGGAAAAGTGAGATACCCTGTTATGAATTTAGGCATAAAAATTCATTGCCTCAGACCAAATATTTTTAGCCAAACCTTTGGCTTCCAACATGCAAGTAGTCATTTCTTTGAGGGCCTGATTTTTCCTTTCTGCTACACCATTTTGCTGGGGTGGGTAGGGAATGGAGTGCTGGATTTGGATCCCATATTTAGCACATATTTGCAGAAGCTCCGACTTGATATACTCTCCTATATTATCATATCTGAGACTTTATCTTCCTCCCAAAGACATTCTCAACAGATGCCTTGAATTCAGTGAATCTTTCAAGAACTTCAGATTTTCCATTTAGGAAGAAAACCCAAATAAATTTGGAGAAGTCATCAATAAAGGTGAGCACATACCTTGAAAAAATCATGGAGGTTGTAGGAATAGGTACGCTGATATCAGAGTGGATCATCCCCAAAATACTTTTTGCACGACTTGCTTTTCCCCGATCAAATTTGTGCTCAGGGTGTTTGCCGACAATGCAACCTTTGGAAATTCCATTGGAGGTTTTGATGGTTGGGAGACCTTCAACCATGGAAGTTTTTTGAATTTTTTGCAAGTGTTTTAAGTTCAAATGTCCAAATATTTCCACAACCGACTGACCTCATTCCCATGTGTCAGAAGAGCAGTGGGTTTTACATCCTGTTGCAGTTGCAACTGTTCTCCCCAAATTTCTTAAATTTTGGGCCCCTCCTCATCATTTAGAGTTGCTTTGAGTCTGTTTGATCCATGAATGTTTGGTATTGATTTAACATTGGTTGATTCTAAATATAAATTTTCCGCCCGTTTTCATAGGTTGCTTGTGTTAAGATTTTGTTGTGGGTCGTAGAGTTGATTTTGGATTTGCTAGCCAGAGCCTCGTTAGATCAGTGGCCCTTTGAACAAATCATTGCCTTTGAGGTGAATCAAATAATCGTCGCCGCTTTTTGAGTTGTCAAACATTTAAGTTTTCTTATGGTTGGGCATCTATTTATGTTGAATCGAAAGCTGTAATCTTTTCCCGTCTGCCGTTGCGGCTCCCAAAGCGGTTTAGCAGCCGAAGCACAAAGTGCTCCGATTTTCGATTAGGATTTTTCCCGCCTGAAAGTCACGTGCCTTAGTCTTCTCTCTTCCATCGTTGTGGCCAGGAAAGTAGTTTAGCCTCCGATGTCCAATCCCTTCCGAATTCCGATTGAAAGCCTTTCCACCCACGTTTCTCCTGATTTTTAGTATGTTTCCTTTCCGCCGTTGCGGCTGGGAAAGTATTTTGGCTTCCGAAGTGCAAATCCGTCCGACTTCCGACTGTGCATCGCATGGCTCTAACCTTCTCATTTTCATCGTTGTGACGCAGAAAGTATTTTGGCTTCCGAAGTGGAAAGCCGTCCGACTTCTGATTAAAGCCTCTCCCATCCTCTTTTCGAGTGATTGCAGCCCTTGTCTTTTCCACTGTTGCGGCTAGGGGAACCGTTTCGCGCCCGATGTCCAAACCCTTTCGACTGCCGTTTCAAAAGTTTCCCGCCCAAGGCTTGATCAAAACTCTTTCCAGATCCAGGGATGCACCTGAACTTTTTCTTGTGGATCAGTTGTTTCAAGTGGTTAATTTTAATGTTTAAAAGACCGTTCCAACAAATGATGCACAGTAATTGATTGTAGGTTAATCAAATCGAAACCAATGGGAAGACGAAGCGAAGGAAAATACGAAATCGAAAATAACAAAACGCAGGTCCAGCAGTTACTCAATTAATCACGAACATGTAAAGACAAAGCGGCCTGAGGAAGAAAGGGAAATGTTCGAGGGATTGGAAAGTCGCACGTTTGGGGGCAGCCCAACAATCTGCTGTGTCGTTTAAATATTGTAAAGATAGGACCTAGAAAGGGACTTTTTCCGGGGGAATAATTTGTAAACCATTTGCTTGTAAGAGGAACTATTTCATTTTACAATCAAAACTACAACTTTTTCCTGTTGGAGAAAGCGCCACTGTGGAATGTAACAATTGGGTTAAATGAACAATGTTGAAGAGGAACTATTTTGTTTTTAGCTGTGTTTCATTAAATGTGAGAGCGTTCTGATTGCCTGAACCTATGTTCTTGTATGAGTGCTTTTTCAGTACATTTTATGTTGTTCCTCCACTATGAGTAATGGGATGTTTTAATTGTTGATGAGCTACCTTGTCATGTATACTTTAGTTCTGTTTATATGTTTGGTTAAAAGAATAGCTATCTGTGATTTGCCATGACACCTGAACAGTAATGCATTACTCATAAATGATAATATTACTCACTAGCGATAGGCTAGTTAGTTTTAATTTCTTGCTGTCTATGTGATTTTGATGCTTGCGGATGCTAACACGAGAGGTAAGAACCTGCGCATCACATTGTGACTGCTCCCCGCATCTTTATCATCCTGCATTGTTAATTAGGCACTTGCATTTCATACATTAAGTCAAAAAATACAAAAAAAAAACTCGATGGATCGGGCCATAACTGATAAACCTTTGTTTTTTGTTACTTGACCTACGGTAGCCGGATCGCAAACCGGACGGATTCCCTATACCAAACAGTCAATGGGCTAGTTGGGAACGTTGATTGGGGAGAATCCCTTACTGTTGTCGCCTGCGAATTTCCAAGCCTCAACAGTTTTGGTGCTAGAAGGAGGGCCGCTAGTGCATGGCTGGCTGAGGAAACCCGTTTTCCCGAGACTTTTCCACCGGTGACAGTTCTGAAAGTAGTGAACTTTGCGGAGAACATATTTATTCTATTGGCAACGAATTTGTAAATGACCTAAGAAGACACACTCGGGCATATGTAAAGAAGATTGGAGGATTGCCGATTATCCCTGAATTTCCCAGAAGAGAATATAAAAAGAAAGATCGTCCTATAGTAGAAGACTCAGTGCTGGTTGGAGACTGGGAAGAACTTGTAGAAATAGCCTTACAAGAAGTTGTACTACCTTTGAATGAAGAAGGCCCAGAGACCCCTCATAGTTCTCCTGCTCATACTCCTGTTGGTTCACCTCCTCACTCTCTGCCCCTACTTATGGCAGCCGTTAACACCAACCAACCTCCTCCTCATCCCCCAAATCCACCACCTGCCTGGAGAGCCAGATCACCTCTGAACTTGACCCCTCCGCTGCATGATTTGCCTCAATCCTTTGAAAAGTTGCTGCCCAAGTTTGACCCTAATGAGAAGATACTAGTAGATGATCACCTGCAGAGTTTTTACTTGGAAATAGAAGGATTGAGGGCTGGGGACAATGAAGATGTAGTTTGCAGACTATTCCCACATACCCTTAAAGGAGCTGTGGCCTCATGGTATTTTGGGTTGCCCGCTAACTCTATCCCTTATTGGAATACCTTCGAGAGAATTTTCAGAAGTAAGTATGTAGTTCAAAAGACTCATGCAGCTCTCATGAAAGGACTATGCACCTTGAAGAAAGAAAGGAAGGAGAAGGTACACAGTTTTACTCAAAGATTTGCAGCATACCTTAAGAATTTTTCTGATGCTGACAAACCTTCGGACAAGGTCCTGATTGAATATTACACATCAGCCTTAGGCCCTGATCTGGCCATGTTTTCCAAAGGTAGGGCCAAGCCTACTTTGGCAGAAACCTATGAAGAGGCAGAAGTAGTGGAGGCTGAAAGAGAAAGTGTTGAAGATTATCCCGAACAGTCAGGAGAGAAAGGGGCGGGAAGGAAAGCCTTATTGTTTGCCAATCCCAAGGAGGAGAAATCACCAGATTATGAAAGTATGACGAAAATGATGCAAAAGCTTTCCAACAAAATCATAGACTTGGAGAAAGAAAAAGAAGCACAAAAGTTCTATAGGCCCTACTACAAGAAAAGAGAGGAAAACAATCAGTCTCAACCTCCTCCACACAATACAGCATCTATGAATTTGACAGAGATAGGAATGGAAATTTTTTGCACTTTCCACCAACAACCCCACTCTAAAAAGAATTGTCCACAATGGATAAATTCAATGACGTTGGTCATGAATCAGATGTTAGATTCTAGATTAATAGAAGAGGGAGAGGAGAAAAGAAGAGAGAATTCTGCTGCTACTTCTACTAAAGAACAGGAAGAGGAAACTATGACTTTGTGGAATTCTGTTTCCTTATTGTATGCTGAAGAGGAAAAGACTCAGGGGTACAAGGAAGTCATGGAGACCAACGTAGCAACAAGGAGCAAAGGGACGGTTAAATTTGACAGTCTTATACTCCCAAAGATCAGGAGGCTGCAGAGAAATGTTAAAAAGAAATTTCAAAATAAACTCTTAGCTAGTAAAATTCTAGAATTCACTATTACCAGCCAAGAACCTAAGAAAAATGATACAACGGCCAAGCCAGATGAAGATAAGGTGAATGCTGACAAACCTCATCACATTGAACAGCAGATGGATTATGACAGCGTGGAAGATTTAAAGAAGATAAAAGCAAATGTCCCACTATTTGAAATGTGCAAAGTGCCTCAGCAGAAAGAAAGATTATTGAAAACACTTGAAGAATCCGATGAGAAGCTTCCTATTGAAAATCAGCCCAAAGAGGAAGAATAAATCAGAGAAACCAGCATTGGAGGTAAGTACAAAAGTAAACATCCACCTTTCCTCCTCACATTTGAGATTTTTAATCACAATGTACACAATTGCTTGGTAGACTCAGGGGTGACTGTTAATGTCATGCCGATATCAGTTTGTAAAAAGATCAATGGGCAGCCTAAGCCTTCCACGTGGAGAGTTGTTCAGTTGGACAGGATGGATGTAAAGGTAATTGGGGAGATGGAAGATGTCCTAATCCATCTGGCGTCAATAATAAAGTATGCCAGGTCGTTAATATCGTGGTGGCTGACATACCGGATGCATATAGTCTTGTCCTGAGTAGAGATTGGTTGGCCAAACTAAATGGATACTTTTCCTCGGATTGGTCGCATCTGTGGCTACCATACAAAGGAAGTTCGAACCAGATTAAGATTTTAAGAGAACCTCACATGAAATACAATGTCACTCAATTGGAGGGAAAAATGAACCAGTGGATTCTGTCTTGGGAAACTATTTTATTGAGTTGGAACCTGGAAATTACCAAGCAAAAGAAGCCAGCAACATTTCAGACACCCAGCCTGATCTCCTTCGATTTTCGTAGGCTGATGAAATTGATTGTAAAATAGTAGATTTAGCTGTAGGAATAGATTCGCATTCAGTAGTTAGTGATTTTTGGACTCTGTTTTTTGATGGCTCTAAGACATTAGAAGGGTTAGGGGCCGGCTGTGTCCTGATTGACCCTCAGAAGAATAAACACTTTCTTGCATGTAGGTTAGAGTTTGAATGTACGAATAATACGGCTGAGTATGAAGCACTGGTGCAGGGCTTAAAGAAAGTGATTGAATTAAAGGTAAGTAATTTAAAAGTCTTTGGGGATTCATAAATAATTGTAAAGCAAATCAGAAATCAAATACATTGTGTCTCTCCTCACTTAAAGGATTACCAAAATGAGGTATGGGACCTACTGAAATGTTTTAATGCATTCAATATTATTTCAATTCCAAGACTAAAAAATGCAGCAGCTGACTTGTTAGCCACATCGGCCGCTATAATTGTACCCACTACTAATCGATGTACTATTGAATTGCTTTTCAGGTCTTCAGTACCTGATATGATCACCAACCTGCGAGTGTTCGATGATGACCAGCAAATTATAGAATGTTTAACGAATGACAAGGTATTCAAGGGAGCGATTATAGATGATGAAGAACATCAGGCCGAGATGAAGTATGGAAATTTCATCCCTAAAGGGGCCAGAACACTAGAAAATATGTTTGATTTAAATGAGAAATTTAGAAGACCAGCCAATGCGAAGACCCACAGCTCTTCTCTACAGTTCAAGCTGATTAATTTAGGGACTGAGACGAATCCTAAATTTGTGAATCTTGGAAAATGTTGTTCACCAACAGAAAGGGATAAGTTCGTCAGTCTGTTTAAAAAATATAAAGATGTTTTCACCTGGACGTACGAAGATCTGAAAACATACAACACCAGCATTATCAAGCATGTCGTCCCCATCAAATCCGGTGTCAAGCCATATCAGCAACCTTTAAGAAAAATGCATCCAAAGCTAGAATCGCTGATTCAGAGTGAAGTGAAGAAATTATTGGATGCTAGAATCATCTTTAAAGTCAGACATTCTGAGTGGGTATCAAATCTGGTACCAGTTAGGAAAAAATCTGGCGAAATCAGATTATGCGTTGATTTCAGAAACCTGAACCGAGCTTCTGATAAAGATAATTACCCTGTGCCACCCATGGAGCAATTGCTCCAAATGGTCTCAGGTTCTAAATTGTTTTCGTTATTGGATGGTTTCTCTGGCTACAATCAAGTATTAGTAGCTGAGGAAGATAGGTTGAAGACAACGTTTAGGACCAAATGGAGAACCTTTGCCTACATAAGGATGCCTTTTGGGCTTATAAATGCGGGAGCAATGTTTCAGAGAGCTATGGACGTAGATTTCCGTGGATTGATCGGCCGCAGTGTTGTAGTGTACCTTGACGATATTATGATATTCTCGAAGAAGAGAGAAGAACACACATTCCACTTAAGGCAGATTTTTGAACGCTGTCGGAAGTATGGCATCTCACTCAATCCTAAGAAGTGCATGTTCGCTGTCACGGAGGGCAAGTTGCTGGGTCACATAGTGTCTAAACAAGGGATCTCCATTGATCTAGAAAGAATCAAGGCTATTGAACAAATCCCCTTGCCACACAATAAAAAAGGGATGCAATCATTCATGGGAACCATAAATTTCGTACGAAGATTTGTGCCTGATTTCGCTTAGACTGTCAAACCACTGCAGCAGATGGTAAAGCAAAATGCACAATTCAAATGGACAGAGATTGAGAAGAATGCATTCAGCAAAATCAAAACTGCTGTTGCACACGCACCCTCCCTGAAAAGCCCAGACTTCAATAAAGACTTTATACGGTATACCTTTGCGTCCGATGATTCGCTAGCAGCTGTGCTTACGCAAAAGGAATATGGGGGGGATGAGTTCCCAATATCCTTTATGAGCACTGGTCTACAGGGGGGAGAATTAAATTACCCGGTCATCGATAAATAGGCTTACGCAGTATTCAAGGCCGTGAAGCAATTCAGGCCTTATATTTTATAGAATCGAACCAAGGTAATCATCCCCTACCCAGCTGTAAGATCCCTTCTTGTACAGAAAGAGTTAGGAGAAAGAAGGGGCAACTGGGTAACAACCCTTCAAGAGTACGACCTTGAATTCAAGCCAGCCTCTATAGTTAAAGGACAAGGGTTGTGTAAATTGATGACTGGAAATGGAAAAAATGAAGAGCACGCCTGGGAGGATGAAGCCGAATTACATTTAATGGATGTATGTCCTTTGTTTACAGCTCCTGAGTCTTGGTATAGAGACCTTGTACATTACCTACAAGCAGGGCTGTTATCGGAACATTGGAACTCTAAACAAAGAAGAGCGCTACGTCTTAAATAAGCTTCCTCTAAAATTATTGACGGAGTATTATTCAGAAAAATTATTACGGAGTTCTTCTCAGATGTTTAGAGAAAGAATATGCGAAGAAAGTAATGTCAAAATTGCATGACGGTCCTGCTGGGGGACATTATTTGGGGGATACTACATCCCACAAAATCCTCAAAGTCGGTTACTACTGGCCTACGCTCTTCAAATATGCGCACGCACATGTCAGGAAGTGTGATGCCTGCCAAAGGTGTAGTGGGAAACTACCTAGAGCAGCAGCACCCCTAAAGCCTGTAATGATCACGGAGCCATTCGAGCAATGGGGGTTGGACATCATTGGAGAAATAAAACCAAATTACTCGCTACAACACAAGTACATTCTGATCGCGATGGATTATTTCACTCGCTGGGTTGAAGCAGTACCGCGATGCAAAATAAATCAAGACGAAGTCATCATCTTTCTGCAAGACCACATCATGACCAGGTTTGGAGTTCCAGTTTTGTTAGTTTTTGATAATGCCACATATTTTTCATCAATTAAATTAACTGATTTCGCTCATGACAAAGGGATAAAATTGCATTATTCTGCTAATTACTATCCACAAGGAAATGGCCTGGCTGAATCTACCAATAAAAATCTAATTAGAATTCTAAAGAAGACTGTAATAGAAAACCAAAGGAGTTGGCACTTAGCCCTTCCGAATGCCCTTTGGGATGACAGAGTCACCCCCAAGTCTGCGATAGGAGTGTCACCCTATACCCTTGTGTACGGTAAAGAAGCCATCCTCCCCCCCAATATCATGCTACCATCTTCCATATTGGCTCAAGAGTCCAGGGGGTTGGATGACGAAATTTTACAGATGAGGATATGCAATGTTCTAAAAGTAGAGGAGGCTAGATCTAAAGCCAGAGAACGCTTTAAGCAACATCAGGAGGTAATAAAGAGGTGGTTTGACAAACATAAAGCTGGAACAAAAGACTTTGAGTTGGGAGATCTAGTTCTCAAATGGGATCACCCCCATGATGAGAAAGGGAAGCATACTAAATTCCAGCAGCTGTGGGTAGGCCCTTTTTAGGTCGCAGCGAAGCTTGGTCCTTCTACGTATAAGTTGCAAGATTTACAGGGTTGGGAGGAGAACTTGCCAGTAAATGGTTTAGTTCTCAAGCATTATTTTTCTTGAGTTTCTTTGAGTTCTTTTGTCTTGTAAATAAATAAACTGTTTGACTGTCTCTTGAGTCATGTTTTTTAGCCTGTTTTAGTTTGAGTTTTCTTGGTTTCAATAAAGGGAACAAACTTGCGGTTGTATGGGGATATCAAAATCTTTGGGAGTGATAAACATGTTTGAGTATCAGACTGTGTATTGCTGTTTGAGCTTCTTCCAATTTAGTAGTTTTCTCGAATAAATGATGTGTGCATTGAAGTCCTGCTTAACCCCTGTGAAATAAACTAGATTCAAAGAGTCCGGAATGCTATGTTGAGGCTCCATCCACTTCACACTTAAATGTTCTAAGGAGCGATGGTAGAAGACCCATGGAAAAGAGCAGGGTGAACAGTATATTAAATATAAATGATCCCATGCCAAGAAACAAATGCCAAAAGGCAAATAAGAGTCAAAAATCCTATGAAAGCATCATACATCAAAGCAAATGCTGAATAATAAGTACTAAAATTGCCGAAGTTACTCTCTGTCCGTGAGCTGAAGCTTAAAATACACCACTCACACAAAAGGACACTATGGGACACAAAAGGACACTATGGGATAGAGGAGCCTGAATTAAAACTCAGAAAGAAAGGCATGTAGGAGGACTCATATGAAAAGGGACAAAAGTCCAAGAGCACAAAAAAGTGCCAAAGTGGCATGGGAATGAGGATCAAATGAATATTCCTGTTTACCATATGCTACAATCTTGTGGTGTCCAAGCTGTCAGCTACCTGAAAACAGAATTAATAATGAAACTCATCTTTCGGCCTCAATAGAGTTATCTGGACTTGAAAATCTTGGTTTCCACTCTCCCAAATTGGACTATCATCAATTATCAAGGGTACACACTTCTGTTAGTTGAGGAATCCATATGGCTGGAAGAATTCAATAGATGCATTTGTTGTTAAACAGTCTGTCACTCAAGGAATAATCACCCAGAGATCTAGGTTCACCAGGTAATCGCCAATTGTTGCAGTTGCAACTGTTCTCCCCAAATTTCTTAAAATTTGGGCTCCTCCTCATCATTTAGAGTTGCTTTGAGTCCGTTTGATCCATGAATGTTTAGTCTTGCTTTAACATTGGTTGATTCTAAATATTAATTTGCCTCTCATTTTCAGAGGTTGCTTGTGTTAAGATTTTGTTGTGGGTCATAGAGTTGATTTTGGATTTGCTAGCCAGAGCCTCGTCAGATCAGTGGCCCTTTGAACAAACCATTGCCTCTGAGGTGAATCAGATAACCGTCGCCATTTTTTTAGTTGTCAGACATTTAAGTTTTCTTGTGGTCAGGCATCTATTTATGTTGAATTGGAAGCTGTAATCTTTTCCCGTCCGCCGTTGTGCCTCCCAAAGCTGTTTAGCAGCCGAAGCGCAAAGTGCTCCGATTTTCGATTGGGATTTTTCCTGCTTGAAAGTTGCGTGCTTTAGTATTCTCTCTTCCGCCGTTGCATCCAGGAAAGTAGCTTAGCCTCCGATGTCCAAACCCTTCCGACCTCCGATTGAAAGCCTTCCCACCCACGTTGCTCCTGATTTTTAGTATGTTTCCTTTCCGCCGTTGCGGCTGGGAAAGTCTTTTGGCTTCCGAAGTGCAAATCCATCTGAATTCCGACTGTGCATCACGTGGCTCTAACCTTCTCATTTCCGCCGTTGTGGCTCACAAAGTATTTTGGCTTCCAAAGTGGAAAGCTGTCCGACTTCCGATTAAAGCCTCTCCCGCCCACTTTTCGAGTGACTGCAACCCTTGTCTTTTCCGCTATTGCGGCTAGGGGAACCGTTTCCCGTCCGATGTCCAAACCCTTCCGAATTCCGTTTCAAAACTTTCCCGCCCAAGGCTTGATCAAAACTCTTTCCCGATCTAGGGATGCACCTGACCGTTTTCTTGTGGATCAGTCGTTTCAGGTGGTTAATTTTAATGTTTAAAAGACCGTTCCAACAAATGATGCATAGTAATTGATTGCAGGTTAATCAAATCAAAACCGGCGGGAAGACGAAGCAAAGGAAAAGACGAAATCGAAAAGAACAAAACACAGGTCCAGCAGTTACTCAATTAATCACGAACATATAAAGACAAAGCGGCCTAAGGAAGAAAGGGAAACGTTCGAGGGACTAGAAATTCACACGTTTGGGGGAAACCCAATAGTCTGCTGTGTAGTTTAAATATTGTAAAGATAGGACCTAGAAAGGGACTTTTTCCCGGGGAAGAATTTGTAAACCATTTGCTTGTAAGAGGAACTATTTCGTTTTACAATCAAAACTGCAACTTTTTCCTGTTGGAGAAAGCGCCACTGTGGAATGTAACAATTGGGTTAAATGAACAATGTTGAAGAGGAAATATTTCATTTTCAGCTGTGTTTCATTAACTGTGAGAGCGTTTTGATTGCTTGAACCTATGTTCTTGTCTGAGTGCTTTTTCAGTACATTTTATGTTGTTCCTCCACTATGAGTAATGGGATGTTTTAATTGTTTATGAGCTACCTTGTCATGCATACTTTACTTCTGTTTATATGTTTGGTTAAAAGAATAGCTATCTGTGATTTTCCATGACACCTGAACAGTAATGCATTACTCATAAATGATAATCTTACTCGCTAGCGATAGGTTAGTTAGTTTTAATTTCTTGCTGTCTATGTGATTTTGATGCTTGTGGATGCTAAGATGAGAGGTAAGAACCTTCACATCACATTGTGATTGCTCCCTACATCTTTATCATCTTGCATTGTTAATTAGGCACTTGCATTTCATACATTAAGTCAAAAAATACAAAAAAAAAAACTTGGTGGATCGGGCCGTAACCGATAAACCTTTGTTTTTTGTTACTTGACCTACGGTAGCCGGACCGCAAACCAGATGGATTCCCTATACCAAATAGTCAACGGGCTAGTTGGGAACGTTGATTGGGGAGAATCCCTTACTGTTGTCGCCTGCAAATTTCCGGGCCTCAACACATCCGACACAAACTTGGAAAACTCATAGGTCTTAGCATAATGGTTCGCTATACCTATTGCAATGAGTTTCCTAGATGCAATCTATGAGATCTCAACATCATTCAGGCTGAAAGTGACTCTCTTGGGCACTCCTATTGTGTCATTTGATATACACTCAACAAATTTGAGGCCAATGAGGGTACGTACAGAACATCATAGAAGTTTCCATGTTCAAGTTTTACAGTACCTTTGCCTTTTGAAATGATCTGAGAATCATCTCCTATGTGGATGGCAATGCTGCTTTCAGAGTCCAGAAATGAAAAAGAATCTTTACTTACCACCATATGGTTCGAAGCACTAGAGTCTATGAGGAGAGCTCCAGGCTTCGAAACATTTTCCATGAGGGCATGTCCTCTTTCTTGCTGGATGTTCCAATCATGATTTTCTCTCTTCCTTGTACCCTTAGGAATATTGATGTTATTCTTCTCAAGGATAAGAGTCATAGAATCAAGTTGCTTCTTCATGCAGGAACTTTTAGGGTGAAATCCTTTCCCACAATAGGAACATTTGACCTTCTCTTTGCCTTCCTTGCCTTTGTTCTTGTTATTTCTTGATCCCAAGGACTCATCAAGCTACTGAGGTTTCTCTTTTGGCTTAGGAGCATCAAATTTTGTCTTATGGTTCTTCTACTTTCCCTTTCCATTCATAGTCTTGGGCCCCCCAACAAATACAACTTGGTCCTTGGAATATATGATGATCCCCATCTGGAAAAGCTTGTCATGCTCGTTTGTGAGAGACTCAATGAATGGATTGAGGGATGCAATTTTCCAATTCGGGATTGTGAGCTTACTAGAATGGAATGTGGACACAAAGACTGAATAATCTGGACCAAGATTTGAGAGGATGGCTAGGATGAGTTGATCATCCTCCATCTCAACTTTGCACTGCTTCAACTGGAGCACTAGGTGCTTGAATTTGGTGAAGAAATCATTCATGGTTTCATAGTTGCATGGGTTTAGAGATATCAATGCATTCTCTAGCTAATAGATCCTCAAATCATCTTGCTTATCAAACAGGGAATCAAATTGATCCCAAATCTCATTCAGAGTCTTCAATCCCGTGATGTGGAAGAGAAGATCTCTGGAAATAGATAGACACAGAAATCCATAAGATTCATCAAGCTTATTCCAGTACTTTTCCTTATCAACAACATGATTTTGCTCTACTTCTGTGTCCATTGTGACTCTCTAGAGTCCTTTGGAGCGAAGTTGAATCTCCATGTCCTCCTTCCATTGGTGGTAATTTAAGGGAGTAAGAAGATTCATAGAAGAAGCCATGAAGCTGATGTAGCGAATGCAGTGAAAGACCTGTAAAAACCTACAAAAAGACAAAAAAGGGCACCGTAAGGTCGGACAGCCTGCACTTTTCAAGTTTTCATCACACCCATCTTAGTCAATCAAGCTAGATTTATCAACAATTCCTCTGCTTAGGAATTATGTGGTAAACTTGCTGCTTCTGGTGCAAAGATGGATTTTTTGAGCTTTTTACTCAAATTGCATACCATATCCATCAATAAATATTTTTGGAGAAGAAGAGCCTTGTCCCTTCATGGCTATGATACCATATGAAAATTCAGTCGCAGTAATATGAGGACTAAAGCACAATCTTACAGAAAATTCAAGACAATTTACACACAAAATGACATAACAGTGCTGCAATTAGAGGTTGTAGTTGTATATTATCAATAATAAATCAGAGGTAGTGATACAATGTCATACACTTGCGTGAATATCAATACAACTTGAATCCTAAGGAGGTCATTGGAATTGCACACATGAGAGTGGCTTAGCTGTCAATTATCCACACTAAACACATCAGTTAACCACTAATAAAAATCAATAATTGACTCTAACTGAATCGGAGCAGTAAATGATCGAGTCTAACGGAATAGAACTCAACTGCAAGTCAATCAGTAGGTGGGGGTGCATATTTGATTCAATTTAGCTCTGATGAAGTGAACTTAACTGAACTGAGTCATTAGAAGTTGTTGGAGGTGCCTTAGATCACTCCAGTTAACTGGGAATCGCCAAAAATAGACAAAATAGTGATGGAGGTGCCTTTACAGCTGCAATTTAACTAAAAGTTGGTGGAATAACCATCAGTTAAGTGATTTGGGGTGCTTAGGTCATGCATATCAACCCATATTTTCTCTTTGATTGAAGGAGTATTAAATTGAGCACATAGATCTATGGACAAACACACAACTCACAAGATAGATCACACAATTTACTTAGCAATTGAAGAATGAAATAGTGAAAAAATGGCTTGTAGCTGTGAATGCTTTCATTACTCAAAAAGTAATTAGATAATAATTACAATGAAGTACACTGGCTAAATAGCCTCATGCAATTCGAATCCTATGTGAGGAAATTCAAATTGGTTTGACTCTACTTGACTGAATGGTTAACTGACCTTGTCTAAATCATTATTGGAGGATTAAATGGTTAACTAACATTGTCCAAATCATTATTGGAGTTCATCGGATTTCTAAATCACAACTCAAGTGTCTAATTCAGTGTTAACTAAGCCTAACTGACTGTGGTAGGTGAGAAATGCACCTCTTCTACATGCATCCATGCAAACCTAGCGCTAACTAAATTTAGAGGACTAGAACTGAATGTAATTGACTCCTAACTTAGCTTGACTAGTCACCAACTCAACTCAACTGACCTTGGTTGGTATTGGCTTTCCCATTGGCTCCTAATTTATAGGGATTGATCTAGGAGGATCGTAAAGTGATGCATGCAAGTAAAATCCATGGCAGTAGGCCTCAATTAGTTTTCCCCACACTTTAGTAACTAGAACATGTGCCCCAATTAGGCCAAGTGGACCCAATGGTGCTAGTGGCTAAAAATAGACTGGAAGGACTCCCGATTTAGACATGACTCCTGATTTAGACATATGACCAAATTGGATAAGGGAGGATTAATAATCCTAACACCACCCTTGAATGCTAACTTGGACAATCTGTGGGCCCTAACAACTAAGACCATAGGTCACCCATTACATCAAGTAAAGTAAAGTAACTGCTCAATACAAGGAGTTGGGGAAAAAACCACATGGGAAAAAATCCCCCCCTCTAACTAAGCAGATAGAATTAGGATTTAAGTTTGAAAAACTTGAAAATGTGTTGCTGCAATATCTGTGATGTAGTGAAGAAGCATGCATGATGTTACATGCACAGTTATCCTGGGGCCTGGCATGTAGACTTCTCCTTCTTTTCCCAAAATGATGATGGAAGGAAGGATAAATGTAACCTTTGTCTCTTGCTGGATGAAGAGGTGTATGCTCATCTCTATTCTTCTGAATGTAGTGAGACTGAGCCCTTTCCATGTAGCATATTATAAGGAGTCTATTGCATCTCTCTAAAGGAGGTAATATTTCACGACATAGCGCAAGGTTCTTTCCCTTCTGAGTGTCAGGTGATTTTCCAGGTGTTTTCCAGTCATCTTCCTAGCTTCCAGTTTGGAAGTAGGGACTGGATATGGATCTGAATCACCTTGAATCTCAATCTCATAAAATAATACAGCTAGATATGCAATACTAGTGGAATTCTTAAAAGAAGTAGATGAGATGATTTTACCTTCCGTTGTAAGTGGCTGTTGAGAGTGCAATGGTCCTGAAAATGGCATGAAGTGCAAGAACTCATATGCCTTGGAGGCATGATTTTCAACACCCTTCACTATGATGTTCCTAGTAGAGATATCTGTGATCTCCATTGAGTCAGGACCAAAGATCACTCGATTTGGAGAGCCAGTATGAGTCATTTGGTATGCAGATAACATGTTTGAATCTAGGGAGGGAACATAAAGCACATCTTTGAACCTTCCATGTTCAAGCTTGATAGAGACCTTCCCTTTGGTTTGAAATTTACTGTTATTTCCCAACTGAATACTAGGACCATCAAAATACTATAAAGAAGAGAATGATTCTTTGGATGCAACCATATGATTGGAATCTCCATAATCAATGAGGAAGGCATGTGCTATTGAGCAGCTAGCCTTCATTGCATGACCTATTTTGAAGTAATATTCAGTGTCTTCAGTGTCTTCTATGTGGTCATCCTTCCTTGCACTAGTAGGTGCAGTAATGTTATGTTTCTTCAGAAGAAGAGTCATTTCATCATGTTGTCTTCTCATACAAGAGATTTTTGGATGATAGCCCCTTCCACAGTAGGAACAAAGAGTCTTTCCTTTGTCATTGTTCTTGCTTCTTTTTGAACCTAAAGGCTCATTTGAATGCTCTTTGTTCATAGGAGAATCATCCGTTTGCTTCACTTTATCATTCGCTACCTTAGGTCCTCTTGCAACCAATGCTTGATATATGGAAGATTGAATGATCCCTATTTGGATCAACTTGTCATGCTCATGAGTGAGAGATTCAATGAAAGGATCAAGAGTGGGCATTTTCCAATTTAGAGTAGTGATCCTCACTGATTGAAAAGTTGATAAAAATACTGAGTAGTCTGCACTATGTTTTGAGAGAATGGCAAGGATGATTTGATCATCCTCCTTCTCAACCTTGCATAGCTTCAATTGGAATATCAGGTTCTTGAATTTTGTGAAGAATCCATTCAGTGTTTCGAAGTTGGATGGATGAAGAGAGATCAACTCATTCTCTAACTAATGGACCCTCAGTTAATCCTGATCATTAAATAAGGAAGCAAGCTTATCCCAAATCTCCTTGGGAGTCTTCAATCCTTTGATGTGGAATAGAATAGCTCGAGAGATTGAGAGGCACAGGAATCCAAAGGCTTCATCAAGCCTATTCCAGTACTTTTCTTTGTCATAATTAAGAACTGACCTTGCCTCTAACTCCATTGTGAGTCTGTAAAGCTTCTTGGTGTGAAACAATGACTCCATGTCCTCCTTCCACTGGTGGTAGTTGAAGGAAGTGAGCTGCTCCATTGGATGGGCCTTTTTGAATGTAGTGAAGAAGACAGAGCTATTGTAGCGAATCCAGTGAGGAGAAAGAGCTAATTGTAGTGAATGCGGTGAGAAGAGCTAATAACCCGTAACGCACACAATCAAACAAACAAAATAAGGTCGACATTCTACACTTTTGTAATTCTCATCACACCCAACATAGTTGATCAAGCAATCTTGATCAACAATTCCTTTACTTGGGATATTAAGTGGTAAAGGCTTCGCTTTTGGTGTAGTACTAGAAGGAGAAAATTTTCTCAAAAAAATGATCCAGTTGGAGATCTAAGGAGGAGAAGTGCCTTGCCCGCCGAGGCTCTAATAACATATTAAATTGAGCACATAGATCTATGGACTGTTGGAATATATTAAACCCACTCACAACTTAGGATAACATAATTAATCATTATTTGATTAATTATTCACCCACTAGCTTAAGTAGTTGGCATCCACTTGCACCTTAAAGTCAATACATGCCATCTATATCATAGGAATGATTTATTCTAATTATGGGTTGATCTTGACCACCTTTTGACCATCCAAAATTAATATACAACACTTTACAACAGATTCTACTTTTTCTAGTTTTCTATGGATAAGATAAAAGCTAGTCAACTAGGAAATTGGTAGATTTTGTTTCCAACCCATCCTCCATTAGTTTTTTCTCCATTTTCTAGGATTAGCATGTTTTTACCATCTCCTTGACAACTCACTCATTATTTTTCCTACTCGTGAGGTCCTTTATAGATTTGGGAATTGCTTTAACCACCTATGGGGGTTTGCTATATTTTGGTAAGTCATCCTTTTTGAGCTTTATGAGTTGTTTCCATACAATTAAATTTTCCTATGAGGGATGTACTATTTATGTACACTATTATTCATCATTATTCAATGGAAGGATGCACACCAATATTCATCTCTTCATTCATGTGATTCAGTCTCTTTTCTTCTCTCTATTTTTCCAGTGTATGCTTGTGAGAATTCTTAGTAGCAAGATCTATTTCCTGTGCTTTTATTCGAACCATTTCTCATAGCATTGATATATTATTTCTACATGGAAAAACACAAAACTCACAAGATATATCACACAATTTACTCAGCAATTGAAAAATGAAATAGTGCAAAAATGGCTTGCAGCTGTGAATGCTTTCATTAATAAAAAAGTAATTAGATAATATTTACAATGAAGTACAATGGATAAATAGCCACACGAAATTTGAATCCTATGTGAGGAAATTCAAATTGGTTTGAATCTACTTGACTGAATGGTTAACTAACCTTGTCTAAATCATTATCAGAGGATTGAATGGTTAACTGACCTTGTATAAATCATTATCGGAGTTCATTGGAGTTCTAAATCACAACTCAAGTGTCTAATTTAGTGTTAACTAAGCCTAGCTAATTGTGGTAGGTGAGAAATGTGCCTCTCATGCATGCAACCATTGAAACCTAGTGCCGATTGAATGTAGAGGACTAGAACTAAATGTAACTAACTCCTAACTTAGCTTGACTAGTCATCAACTCAACTCAATTGACCTTGGTTGGTATCGGCACTCCCAATGGCTCCTAATTTGTAGGGATTCATCTAGGAGGCTCCTAAACTGATGCATGGAAGTGCAATCAGTGGCATTAGGCCTCAAATAGTGTTCCCCACACTTTAGTAATTGGAACATGTGCTCCAATTAGTCAAAGTGGACCCAATGGTGCTAGTGGCTAAAAATAGACTGGAAGGACTCCCAATTTAAACATGACTCCTGATTTAGACATATGACCAAATTAGACAAGGGAGGATTAATAATACTAACAAGGATAAAGCTTAGTTAGTCTCCCCGATTGAAGGAGAAGACTTAGTTGGCCTCCCTGATTGAAGGAGGATGATCTAGTTGATGTTGATGTCACCAATTCGAGTCAATCACTTAGGATTAGTGGATAATTAGGCCAAATTGACAAAATAAACATGTGTGGGTTGGATAATGACCCCAACATCATAAACCAAATGAAGCACACATGAAATTAAAACAATGGTAATTGAAGCAAAAAGAGCAACCACCATTGCATTTGATAGGTAAATAGTTGGCCTACCTTGTTTCATATTTGACTCAACTTGTGTAGATTCAACACAACTCAGAAAAATTTCCCTATAGTAGCTTCCCTTCTAGTATCCATTTCCATTTGAGAAAATCCTCTACTTCACAATCAATTACTAATGAACTCAATTCCTGAGCAGAATGAGGCCTCAGACTCTGACAAACTGCCATGATCCTCTATTCATTAGACATCTCCAAAGTTTAAGGTAATTTCCATGCATAAAATTACCATGTCTATATTGCTTTGCTGGAATGCCTGCAACATTTTAAGTCGCATTAAGCTTAAAATATGGGGATCGTGGATATGCCATTGTCTAAGCATCGATAGTTCTTATAGGGGAATCATCAACATCTTCCTTCAAATGGCTGGTAGTCAGGCATCTGATATAACTGGAATATGTAGTATGACCTCCATTGGACACCTTTTCAATGGTTTGAACAATTTTCATTGATGGAACTTCCACATTCAATGCATCACAATTAACCACGTGTGAAGGATCAATCATCTCCCTATTTTCCAAGTCCGATAGGTCTAATCCAATATTTTGGAAGCATGTGCATTCAAGGGGTTTCCAAAACAATATATTTAAATGCAAGCAAAGGGAAGAGATGTATGCAATTGCAAAATTCAGAAAAATGATGGAATGTCTAGACTACTATCAAGATTAACACCGCAACCATTCCTTCTACAATTAGGAGACACACTTCTGCAAAGATTCACCTCTCTAGACACTGGTTTAGAAAAACAACCTATAATCCTTACCTTGAAAACTCCTCTCTTGCAAAGCCTAGAAATACAATATACATGCATTAAAAAATTATAAAGGAAATTTGAAAAATTTATAGATATATGAGCTCCTACATCAACCTACTCAAATAAAAAGAAACAAAACCTACATAAACAATAGAATTAAAAAGAACAATGTATTTCTATTGGATACAGTATGTCAAACCCAAGGTTCAACATAAACAACTAACAAAAACCTCATAAGAATCAACTTTTTCAATACCCTGCGGATAGTGTAAAGTCTCACCTAAGATGCACATAGAAAATTACACAAAACTTGAATTACTCTTGCGTAGGAGGGAGCAAATCCATGTGACTTAATGCAATTTCCATCCAATTCTAAGATGTAGTAGTGTAATCATTCAAAATATACCTTAATTTCATTTAGCAAACATTCTAGATCCTTCATTCACAAGAACACATTGCATATAAATGTAAAACAAAAACCAGAATCACTATCTTATTACTTTAGAAAATTTTGTGGGTAATTCCATACATCACAGCTCAAAAACTTAATTTCTGCATTTTGATCTTTATTTAGTCATAAAGAAATTCATACAAACACTCAGAAAATTATCAAAAGTAATGCTACTAACTTAATTACTTAATATCATTACTATAGTCCGAGCCAACCCTTTACGATATTGTGCCTTATAAAGCTTAAGTTTCCCCATTGAAATCATAGGCTTATACTGGTGCACATTTGTTTAACCAATTATTTTAGGTGAAACTGATTCTATTCCTTAAGTCCCGAGACACGCACCTCAAGGCTCTAGCGCGACGATTGACGAAATGTGATAGAGTAGGTCGTTGATGAAAGCCTGGAAACTTGTTTGGATGGGATCGAAATCACTGGTAATGTCCTTGAGGTGCTCGATGAAAACATTGATACCCTCTTTTCTTCTCTTCTTGGCCTTCAACTTTTCTTATTATACGTCTGGGAAAAAATTAGTAGCTATGGCATGAGGTTTAGAAAGATTATCAAAATGCATTTGAGCCTCCTCCTGAGACTAGGAAACAACTCCGACAATAACATGTTTTTTTATCTTGGTTGCATACATTTTCTTCATGAGATCACTTATTTCTTCCATCGCTTCTTTTCTAGATTCTAAGGACATCTATGTCATGCTCTTCTTTTTAGTGATGAATTATGCCTCATATTGTCCACTTGCTGGAGTTTTGGAATATTCTGCAAATGGTTCCATAGGTCGAAACTGATTCCAATATTCTTTCTAACATGGTTATTTCTTATTTAGTTTTCTCCAGTGTTTGTGCGAGGTCTTCAATCTTTCAAGACAACTCAAGTTATTATGGGGATGGCTCTGGTTGGAACTTGGCTTACTCCATAGTCTCTTCATGCAATGCAATAATTTTATCAAGTTATGTGTTTGATTTTCTCAAATGGAATTAGATGGTGGCCATGTGTATTTTCTATAGTTGGAATCACCTTGTATCTTCTGTAGACCTTGACCTCTAGCTCTTTCCTTTCATAGAACTCTTCCTTATGTGCTTGCTTCAGGTAAGTATACGACTATCCCAACTCCATGTTCCTATCTCTCAATTTATCTATGATCTCTGTCATAAAGTGGTAGAGCTCTGGCATGTGAAAATAGTGTAAATTCATCTCATTGCAGGGTAATGAACCTGTATCTAAATTTTCTATTAGGTATATAGAGGAAATGGCAAAGGTATTGAGATGTAAATTTATATGCATTGCTCCCTCAGGCTACTTTTGTAGTCCTTCTATATTTCTAGTACATGTGGCTATGGATGTGTTTTCCAACACTATCCCATGCACTATCTGAAGCACCAAGTGAAAGTCCTCCAACTTCTATCTTCTCTCATGCTGTAGCATGTCTGCTGCATCAATATTGGATTGGAGCTACTTCAGAATTTAGGGAAATGTGGAAACCATCCTATCCTCCTCATAGCTATGTTGAGGGCTATTCTAGCCATCCTACTGGACAGAGTTGGAAGGTGTTTCTTCTCTGTTCTCCTATTATAGATTTGATTCCTTCTATGAATTCAAATTGGGAAGTTTCTCTATTTCTTCCTTAGGGAGCACTTCTCATGTATGTGATGGGGGCTTCTCAAAGCTTTTTTCCATAGGTTTCTCATGACCCAGCTCTGAAGGAATCTCATGTCATTTCTTAACGTACTTGTCAAACTTCTTGAATATTTTATGCTGAACATACCCTGTTACTTCAACCTGAAATCTTATCCTTTAGGAAAAAATTTGTTCCACATCATCCTCATATTCATCTTTCACTTATTTCTCAAGTGGGGGAGATGGAAAAGTATTTTGTTTATTTTGAGGGTCTATAGGGTCTAGTGGTTTTTCTATCTCCCTCTTGCACTTTTCCAATAATTGCAATGACATCCTCAGAGGGTTAGAAATGTTCGCTTGACCGACCTATTCTAGTCTGTGAGCGGGCCCTACTGCATCCAGGATTTCCAGGCTGGAATTCGATAACTATTGTAGGTTGGATGGACACTACAAGATTGCATATTTTACATCACCCACATTGATAATGAATGATAGTACATACTCCTAAAGCGGTTTTGTGAATGACGGGATCAACATATTGTGTTGATTGACTTCGAAGATGGCTTAGTTATTAAATAAGTTGACAATGATCTGAGGAACTCTAAATGATTCTGCTATCGCATCCAACATCCATATGAACCATTGCCAAAATACAACCTTGAAATCCAAATAATATTCTTAGATAAATTAATGGCTAAGGTCCATAAACATGGCTGCCATGAAATCCTTAGGTGTCTCGTGGTCATATACTATGTTTGGGGTGGTTCCCAGAACTCTAGGTGAAAATATGGCGCCGAGGCCAACTGTTTACCTAGAGAAAACTTATCTATTGCTACAACTACGCTAGTTGGGAACTCATCTTTCCCACAGTTTCGTAATTGTTTGCGAGATAATATTTGTGTTATAAAATGAACTCAGTGATATGAAATTTAAGATATCACACACCCTTCTAATCTCGCTTGGTGTTGTACTTTCTGTAAACTTCTTCAGCAGAGGCTCCAACCATTAATTTCATTGGATGTATCCCCTTTTGTGATAGTCCATGGACCAATTAAAAATTATTATCGGTGATCTTACACTTTTGGTTGGTCCATAAGAATCCTCTATGCATGTGGATAATGAGGAAGCGAGTGTAGGAACTAATCACCTCTCCTCTCTCGAAATGGGGAACATCCATCAATGACAGGATGCCTGACTAGTGCAACAAGCATTCCCATCCTTGCATATTCACACTGATGGTTTCATTTCCATTTGTCTTGTCCTCCATTTACTACTCGATAGCCAGTTTTGGGAATTGGATATCATCCAATATGTTTGAGTCTTGATGCTTAAGAAATGACACCTTTCTTGATAGGTCGCCTTTCACTTTTACTTCAGCTGGTAGATGAACCACCGGCATGGGATACTCCTTTAGAGTTTTCTTCTTGGATCTAAACTTCTTTTTTTCCTAGGCTAGTGGCCATAACTTTGCACTCCTCTTATTAGCCTTCCTCCCTCTGCAAATAACAAAAAACTCTTATTTTCTCACCACACAAACAAATTTGTTAATGCCTTCACTGTTTTTTTGCTCTGAATCACACTAGTGATTCAGTTCTCTTTTACGAATTCCCTTATAACTGAAACTAGAATACTAGTTGTCATTTCTCGATATTGATTGCTTCTCTCTTGCGTTCCTCTCTCCTTTAATGCTGGATGGGATTCCTCTCTCCTTTAATGCTGGATGGGATGGATACTTGATGAAAATCCTCTCATAGACTGCTTTCCCCTCTCTATGATGTCCTTACTAGATGACCAACTTAGCATAAACTCTCTCTACCTCTGTGTGCCTCCTCTTGCAATCATGTGGGATTCTTTTCTTTATGTGTCCCTCTAAATCCCTTCCCTTAATTGGGTGATGTCCTTGTAATCAACAATGGATATACTTTGTCCTTTCTCCTTTTTCCTCTTTGGAATGATTAAAAATTATAATACTTTCCTCATAAATCCATTGTTTGGCCTCAACCTTTCCAACTCAACTTCTGACAGTTAACTAACAACAATCAGTTTGGTAGGTGTTATATGACTTGCGCTATGATGTGTAATGGATAAATAGATGATGCAGGGATGACTAATGATTAGGTTATGAATTAAGGAATATGAGGTGATGAATAACAGTGACACGATGGTGAGGTGGTAGACACTGACTATATAATTGGCAATTTACTACGTGAGTTGTAATTAACTACATAGGTAGGCATGGGCTAGACATGCGGCTTGAATTGTGGCTCTCTGTTAGTGACTAGAACACAATGTAACTTCCATTATTTCATGTTTTGAACAACCAGATATCATATCTTATTTAGAACACGAACTCATTCGCAGTTGAAAATATTTATTGAACTTAGAAACTAGACTAAAAACTAACAACTGGATAAATGTTGGGAAACAACACATAAATGAAACATTTTTTTTATTACTATTCTTGTCCTTGTGGACCATAACATGGTTTTAGTAAACTACTAATAACTAGGATTTTCATAGGATATCATGTCAATGTGTTTTATTTCATTGTTTCTACTTCGGCAATGAACAAGATCCTGAATGGACCCAACCATCTCATGCACACCTTCCCTTGGTTCTTTAGAAATTTGTTTTTGTACATCAACATCATGGCACCAAGTTTCGGGGTTGTAAACTTGATATTTCTATTGTGCCAGGGTTTCTAGTGCCATTTTTCCACTACTTGAATAAACCCTGTCATGAACCAGCCTTCTTCTAGTTCCATAAGTTCTTATAGTTTATCTGCCATATAATTATTATATGTCATCTTTGTAGTTAAAGCAATGCGTAGGCTAGGGACAACAAATTCCAATGGCATCACTGCCTCTTTTCCATAGAATAATCTGATTGCAGTTTCCTTTATAAATCTCTTGGATGTGGTCTTGTATTCCCATACTACTACTGGAATGTTATGATCTGAATCATCAAATTGTATGTTGCAGGCCTTTGTAAGGGCTTGCTCCAAGATTTCACTGAATTCTTCCACTATACCATTGGCATGTGGATGGTACGGTGCACTCTTCTAGTGGTGTATCATAAATTCTTCTGAAATAGTGGAATTTAGGAAATGAGTTCCTTCATTGCTCATCAACACCTTTGGGAAATCAAAACTAGTGATGATATGCTTGAATATAAACCCTGTTGGTGTTTCTACAGTACAATCCTTCACTTACATAGCCTCTGACCATCTTGTCAGGTATTCTATAGTAATGATAATGTATCTCATACTGGTCCTTTGTGCTGGTGGGTTGATCAGAGCAATGAAATCAATTACCCATTTTTTGAATGGTTCTAACATAGTCACAGGGAAGAGAGACATATCATCCCCATGCAATGACTTCCCCATTCACTAACAAACATCACACTATTTGGAATACATTTTATCTTCTTGGAATAGTGAAGGCCAAAAGATGCAAACATACAATCCCTTATGCGGAGTAACCTTCCCTGCATAGTGTCCTACAGATTTACCTTCACGCACTTCCTACAAAATAAGCACTCTTTCATATTCTAGAACACATTAGCGAAGTATGTCATCTTCTCTCATTTTATATAACTGACCTACTATTAGATGAAAATATTCATTGTGTGTGAGCAAATGTCTGCAATGTCCTTACTAGATGGCCAACTTAGCATAAACTCTCTCTACCTTTGTGTGCCTCCTCTTACAATAACGTGGGCTTCCTTTATTTTTGTGTGCCTCCAACTCCCTTAATTGGATGATATCCTCATAATAAACAACGGATATAGTTTTTCCTTTGTCCTTTTTCCTTTTTGGAATGGTTAAAAATTATAATACTTTCCTAATAAAGGCATTGTTTGGCCTCAACCTTTCCAACTCAAATTCTTATAGTTAACTAACAACGATATGATTGGTAGGTGTTATATGACTTGCGGTCTGATGTGTAGTGGATGAATAGATGACACATGGATGACTAGTGAATAGGTGGTGAATTAAGGAATATGGGGTGACAAATAACAATGAATTGATGGTGAGGTAGTAGACATCGACTATCTAATTGGAAATTTACTACGTGAGCTGTAATTGACTACATAGGTAGGAATGGGCTAGACATGCGACTTGACTTGTGGATCTCTATTAGTGACTATACTACAATGTAACTTCCAGTGTTTCCTGTTTTTAACAACTAGATATCATACATTATTTAGAACACGGAATCATTCGCAGTTGACAATATTTCTTGAACTTAGAAATCGGACTAAAAAATGACAACTAGATAAACGTTGGGAAAAAACACATAGATGAAACATTCTTTTTCTAACTATTCTGGTCCTTGTGGACCATAATATGGTTTTAGGAAAATGATAATAACTAGAAACTTCATAGGCTATCCCATCAATGTGTCTAATTTCATTGTTCCTACTTCAGTAATGAACAAGATCCTGAATGGACCCAACCATATCATGCACAGCTTCCCTTGGTTCTTCAGAAAATTGTTGTTGTACATCAACATCAGGGCACCAGGTTCCATGGTCGTAAACTTGATATTTCTATTGTGCTAGGTTTTCTAGTGTAATGTCCCCATACCCCATAATGCAAATAAATTAAAAAAATTGCTTCAAGAACCCTTGTTATCCTTTCTAACATAGAGCATGGACATTAAAACACTCTTCAACATTCATCTTCAGGCTTAGAAACCACTGTAATAGTCATTCCACCCTTGATAGATCCATTCTATGTCCAGAATGATCATTTACGCACTAACCTTTCCCTTTCCGCACTCCTCCTTTCACCTTCTGCTCAGATATCGGGAGTCAGAAACTCAAGGTTTCGATAGAGTGAATGGTCAAACTTCCACCTTCCGCACTTTCGCTTTCCAACCTCCGACTTTCCTCCTTCCATTGTGGAACTTTGAAAATTAGAAACTCATGCGATGATGTCACCTGTCACTCTTTCGTTTTCTACCTTTCCAACCTCAAAACTTGGGAGTCAGAAACATACTGTGCAATGGAGATACTTAATGACTCTTTCTCTTCCTACCTTCCACACTTCCGCACTTCCGCTTTTCAACTTCGAAATGCAAAAATTCATGAAAGGCCAACTTTTGTTCCTCGATCTTTCGGCTTTCGGCTTTCCGCGGGCCGACTTCGGAATGCAAAAAACTGAATTTTCGCTTTAACCTTTCCCAGTTTGTCGATTAACACCTTCCACTTTTTTGCTTTCTGCAGTGGCTCAGAAGTTGAAAATTTGACTTTTCCTTGGAATTTTTGCTTCTTTTCCACCTTCTATTGTTCTGCCTTCTGCAGGAGGATCCTGTGGTGTAGAAAAATCACTTTGTTCCCTGTTCAACTTCCCCTTTTCTGGTTTCCTCCTTCCTCCTTCCTTAGGTGGATTCCAAGGGGTAGAAATAATAAATCAGAGGTATTCTGACTCTGTAGTCAGGCTTCCAGCCTTCATGGACTTAGGAAAAAATTCATTGAAACATACAAGGAATATATAGATGCAAATGTATGAAATATTCACAAGTAAACTTCTACTTAAATCATCCATAAGCATTCAACATGAACATGGAAATTCATAAGCAAATACATTGTAGAAATAACATAACAGAAAATACTTATCTTGATGCTAAAGTTGTCCCGCAACTAGCTATGTCGCTGCAACGTTCAACCCAACCATAGGCCAGTGTGTTTAGTTATCTCTCAACGCCTTTTCCACCCTTGAGTTGGACATGATTCCACAAGGAACTAGGGAACAACACACTCACACACAACCAGATCATATAACACATAGTCTAGCCAAGCTTCAGTTGGGCTTATCAAACTGTCGAGCCAATCCAACACACAGTTGGGTTAATAGGTTGTAGGATATCAAGACAAACACTTGTATTAAGGACCATCCAAGCCAACATATGGGTTTACCAGGATACACAACCAATCCATCTTTCACAGTTGGGTTAACAGGTTGTCCGTCCAAGGATTGCACACAAGGCCAAATGCACAACAAGACACAACCAATAAAAGATCCAATTGGGTTAACAGGGTTCTAGGGCAGTGGAAAGGTATAATGACTAAGATAGTGGCTCAGTCAAGAGCTAGGGAAACCTCCACAAGATCTATCTAGCATGGAATCCACATTACCTGCACCCCAACACAAGGAAGCATCCCCTTCTCTGCTACATAGTCCCTTGGGATATGCATTCCCTTCAAGTGCTCTTCAGGGTGTGTAATGAAGATTCACCAGCCACTCTTATATTTTCATGAGGTTCCTTTGTACTAGGTTTATCAAGCCTATTTCTCTTCTCTTCCACTCCTAAGTCTTGCACACAGTTTAGACCCAAGCCAGGGTGCACATCACAACAACCAAAATGTAAACACAGTAAAACACGATCCACTCACTCTGTAACAGAGGAGACCACTGCGGAAAAAACTTTCGGGACTCAGGAGAGTAAAGCAAATGAGTTTTTGAACCAAGATTAAATTACCAGTATGAACAACATAGAATGTAACATGGCTCTCCAAACAGGCTCAACGAACAACGCGAATGAATAGAATCGGAATTCTCGAGTTATCAGAATGAGTTAGATAGAAAAAATAAAATTCCATGACCAAGACGTTCTCCCCCAACTTACCATCATTTCTTGGACACACATACACATGTTTACTTGCTTCATAAGCAAGAACGCAACTTCCCATAATGCAGACTTGTAGGTATACTCAAACACACAAATAGACTTCCATGCCTTGCTCTGCCCAAGGAATTAACTACCTCAACCAACTTCTGTAAAGAATGAATGATTGAGGATAGAGGAAAAAAAGGTAGTTGAGGGTTCATGGGTTCTCCTATTGACATCTGGCCTCACCCTATGGCTTGGAGGTTTGACTAACTCACCTCCATATTCCTATGAAATCATGCCCCCATCTCTTTCACGTTGCAGTGCATAGCTAGTTGTGGTATATTATTAAATTGTGCATTTACATGATATCCCAAAATATATATTGTGCCTGATTTAGCACAATGAACCATAGGCATCAACCTTGATCACCTATACACAAAACATCAATCAATGGAAGGGCCTTGGCCTTGAGCTCCTTGCCATGATTTCATACAATATTTATAGCATGTACAATCAAAATACCATGGGGTCAAAATCGAGGTATTACAATCCCCTCCCCCTTACAACATCATTGTCCTTAGTTTTCATCAAAATTGAACAAAAATGGATGTTCTAATTGCATGGAATCCCCCAGCTCCCATGTAGCCTCTTCAGGACCGTAGTGATCGCATTGCACCTTTACCTGTCCTATGGCTTGATTTCGGAGCTTTGTGACCTTCCTATCGAGGATGCACATTGGATCGGTTTGGAACTATCCCTCAGGTTCTACCCGAATCACATCCCAATTTATCACATGGTTAGGGTCACGTACATACTTCCTAAGAAAATAAACATGGAAAACATTATGAGCTCTAATGCTAGTAGGAAATGCAAGTCTATATCAACCTAGCCCTATTCTTTCAAGCACTTCAAAAGGCCCACAATATCTAGGTGACATATTGGCACAACTTCCAAGCTTCAAGGAACTCTTCCTTGCCCTCACTATAAGATAAACATGATCCCCAAATCTTAACTCTCTATGCACTCTATGCTTATCAGCATAGTTTTCCTGTCTATCCTAGGATGATTACAGATTTTGCCTGATCTTTGCAACCTCTTGCGGTATTTCCTTGAGCAATTCTAGACCATTCACAATCATGTCCACTGGATTATTCCATGTCACTAGTGTCCTACACCTTCTACCATACAAGGCTTCATATGGACTCATCCACAAGGATGCTTGTTGTTCATTGTTGTATGCGAATTCTACCAAGTGTAAATAATCTTCCGACTTGGTTGGTTTGTCCATCACATACATGTGAAGCATGTATTCAAGCACCTAATTCACTCTCTTTGTCTGGCCATTAGTCTGAGGATGGTAGGAAGTGATAAAGTTCAACTTTGTACCCAAATTTGCAAATAACCCCTTCCAAAAATTTGAAGTGAACTTGGCATCTCTGTCAGAAACTATTGCCTTAGGAAATCCATGCAATATGAAAATATCCTTCATGAAAATTTTCGCAATGTCATCAGTCTTATGTGTGGAATTAACCAGTATAAAATGGGTTGCCTTTGTCAACTTGTGCACCAAAATCATGATGGAATCATGTTGTCTCCAATTCATTGGCAATCCTATAATAAAATCCATGGAAATAACTTTCCATTTCCATTCGGGGACTAGGAAAGGATACAACAAACCTGCTGGGTGTTGATGCTCAACCTTCACCTACTGACATTTCATGCACCTTTAGATATACTCAGCAATGTCCTTTTTCACTACTGGCCAAAAATACTGCTTTATGGTTGTAGAAATTGTCTTCTGATATCTTGGGTTACCAGAATATGGAGCTTGATGGATTTCATCCATAACAATTCTCCTCAAGTTTGCTACATTTGGAATATAGATTTTTTCTTATAAGTAATAATTCCATCTTCTTCCAATTTATATCCCTCATACTTCTTTTCAAGACTTTGTTGCTACAACTTGTCTTTTATCTACACATACATTTCATCTTCAGTAGTATGATTAACAATTTGCTATCTCAAATCTGGTTGGAAAATACTAAGAGATGCGACATGCATTTCATGCACCTTCCTGTTGAGTGCATCCACCACTTGTTTTCTTTTCCATTTTGTGTTTGATTTCAAAATCAAACTGACATAAAAACTCCAGCCATCTAGCTTTCCTAGCATTTAAAGTTGGTTGATCAAACAAATATTTCAGACCACAATGGTGTTAGCACTTGTGCTATGCTTTGAATATTTCTACATAAGGAATCTGCACTAATCCCCCTTCAAAGGTATATACCAGTGAAAAATGAGGGGTAGGGTCAAAAACATTTCATGTATTATGACCTAGAGGTATGTGGAAAGGGGTTTGAAGTTGCTTGGGAGGATTAGTCCTAAGCCTGAAGGTGAAAATGGATAAAAATCCTTAGGTGCGATCTTGGAAATGATTCTAATATGAAAAATACGGTGAAGGATAGGTCTTGGCAAGAACGAACAGTGGAGATCCAACCCACAAAAGAGATCGAAGGGCCAAAAATCATTTTCTCCCAAGAAAAATCGGGAGCGGAAGTAAAGAAGAAGTAAAAATTTGGTTACGAAAAGTGGAATCCCGACTTTCGCCTTCCGCGATTTGGGATCTTATGGCTTAGAGTGTTTCCTCATAAGATCAATAGTGCGGAAAGGTGCAAAGGGATGAAAGCAAAAACACAAAGTTTCTGTGTATAAAAGGTTGAATTTTTGCCTTCCACGATCCACTAGATCCAACGGTCGGGAAAGCTTCCGTACAGATCAATGGTGCGGAAAGAAAGGGCGAAAGTCGAAAAGCGGAAGGTACAAGAGTTTGTTCATAAATATTTATAACTTCATCCTTCTGCTTTCTACAGTCCAAGATCCGATGGCTCAGAGCATTTCCGCACAGATCAATGGTGCAGAAAGAAAAGGACGGAAGCAAAAAGGTAGAAATATGCAGTTTTGGTTATGAAAAGTATGGATCCCACCTTCCGCTTTCTGCCATCTCGCAGCTTGATCTCATATCAACGGTTTGGAGAAGTTCTACCTAAGATCAATGGTGCAGAAAAGGGAAACATGTGCACAAGTTAAGAACACCTCTGGATATGCGAGATTGGGTAAACCCCGTAGTTTTTAACAATGGTGATCAAAGGTTTAATCAAATCAACGATGAGCATTCATTTCAATGATCTAACTTGCATGTAGAAAAGAACTTTCAAAATTGGAGAAATGGCTTAAAGCTCTGCAGGCTTCGACAGCCGTGATTGATGGCGAGGTAAGATCAATGACGGAGAATAATTCTGCTAATACAACAAGCACAGGGAAATGAACTTTTGAAATCCGTTGAATCATTTAAAGGGGATACAAGTTTCCACGGCTCAGATCAATGTTGATCTAGAGCCACGACTGAGAAAAATTACACTAGATCAACATGCAAGGATGAATCAACTTTTGCAATCAGCAAAATTGGGTACGAGGTGCAAGTTTCGTCGGCTCAGATCAAAGATTGATCTAGATCCACGATTGAGGAAATTTACGCTAGTTCAAAGTATCATCGATTTAATTCTCGAGAACTCAGTGAAATTTTATATAGCAGGGAGGTTCAAACACGTGTCTCCATATCCTTGTTTTGATTAAAAGATCAACGGTCTAAAATCAATTTTGCAGGTGAAGATGCATACATAGATTGAAGTCGTTGTAGAATGCCGAAGGATGTTTTGATCAGTCATTTTCATCCAGTAGGCCTGAGTCCCTGCTATATAATTTACTTAATTGATCCATCATGCGCGTCCTTGCATGCTTTCCTGTTTTGTTTTGTGATCATTGTGAATTCGCTAAGTCAGAGGTTTTTAGGATTTTATGATCATTCAGGTTTTGATCCCCATTTCGTAACTGATTTTGGCTTCATTTTAAGGTTGGTCTCAGGAGCTTTTTTACACTATAATATACCCTCTTAAGAGGAAGAAAGGGTTGGAACTTTCATTCAGAAGCTTTCTTGAAAGTGCTAATGAGAAATATCTTCTGCATCTCTAAGATTTATCACGGTGTTCTACATTCAATTTGTGTTTCCTGTTTGCATCATTTTCATTTCTATGATTTCCTGCTAATGCAACCTAGTTGTGTATGAGGAATTTGTTTCATTAAGTGCTCCTTGTATCACATATCACATTTGTGATGTATTTGTGATGACTGTTACATAATTCATCCTCTATTAGGTGCTCTGTATCAGTTATTGGCTTCATTGTTGCTGCTACTAAAGGTGGTGCAATAGATTCATCCACAGATAGGTGCCTCTTGCTTCACTGGTCTCTCTCCTTTTCCCCCTACCACCCTTTAAAGATATTTGATTGGATGTGACACTTAGTTTGCCTCGGATTTCAAAGGAAAATACCTACTCATTTTCACTGTAATATCTTTGATTGATTCAGGTTGTGACTCCATTTCCCAATGGTTTTTCTTGTCTATCTGTTTCACCACTTTTAAATATGTAACTATCATATTACCTTCAAAAATCTAGCCTTGTCAATGCTTTCTTAAAGCCATATGTATATGTGAAGTTTCTTGTGACAAGAGAGAGCCCTCTTTGACTGTATTAGCTAAAATGCAGTCTAAAGGTTGGTTGAAATGGTTACCCTTGTGAATTCCTACCGCAACCATAGGAAAATTACAGGGTGCTAACATCTTGGCGCCATTTTCAGGGATAGTAATCACTATTATCTCCTTGGGAAACAACATTGTTTATCTCTATGACTTGGTTGAGCAGCCGATCATAGACACAGATTGGTTGTACATGCTCTGGTGACTCCACACAAATCTTGAAGGTGATTCTACTGGGAAATACTGATGACCATAATAACTGATACAAGGAAAAACCATGCTACCGAGTCGTTTTTCTATCTAGAGAGCCTGATTCGAAGGGCCAATAGGATTCAAAGGTTAGTCATAAATATTTCCTTCCCTGCTGAAGGTGTTATTTATGTTAGTGACATATCTGAACATTGTAATGAGGAGTTTGTACTAACCTTGCATAGAACTAAATCTGAGTCCAGCCTCTCTGACTTGGTTTATGATACCTCTGCGTTTGATTTTCCATGCATTTCTTGGTCACCCCTACACTTATTGTTGATTAAACCCTATTAAATTCCACTGTCATAAGGCAATCTGCTGCCACATTTTTGTCTCCCACTGCTTCCAAGCAAAATCAACCTTCATCTTCCCATTTCATAACTCCCCACATTCCTGTAGTTCCTCACAGTATACCAATTTCTATTACACCAATATTAACCCCTCCTGTAAACCCTGTTATACCTCCAAGGATGGCAAATGGGTTTTCCCCTCTTTGTCTTCTCACTGCTCTTCTGGGATACTCCTAGAGGCTCAAAAAATTCAATGGAGAGAGGGGGTATTTAGCTGCAGAACACCTGGGATGGTTCTTAGATTGGATAGACCTAGAGGAGGTGGACTGTGATGATGTTAATGTCAGATTATTTGCCCAAAGTATGGATGGAGAATCCAGAAAATGGTACAAGAACCTCCCAAATGACTATGTCTTGAGCTATCGATCCTTTTGAAGGTTCCTTCAAGGATAAGTGGGCAGACTCAAGGTACCCTAAACAATATCTCTCTCAATATCATTGCATGAGGAGGAGGGAGATTGAGTTTGTCCAATAATTTTCTGACAGGTTTATGAAAGTATACAATTCCATCCCTGCCTAGTTTAAACCTCCCATTGGCTCTGCCCAACTCCAGTATGCCGAAGCGTTCGATAGCGAGTTTACCTTGTGGCTAAGTGAAAGGAGATCAACCTCCTTGGAAACTATGATGAAATATGCCATAGAGGTGGAGGTTAACTTGATTGCCGCAAGAAAGAAGAAAAGAGATGAGGTAGAATGGAGAAGGGAGGATGGAGAGAGGAGAAGAGAGGAGGGAGAAGAGAGAAGAGATGAAGGAGAAAGAAGAAAAGAAAAATAACCTAAGCAACCCTCTACTTATAGTTCATAGGAAGCCAGAATAGACATGATGCTAAGAACCATGGAAAGGATGATGGAAAGGCTCTCTATAGATGGTAGACCACCTCCAAGGTAAAATCAAGAGCAGTAGAATAGGAATCAGAATGCTAGAAGGCCACAATTTCTCCTGGACAGACCAAGAGACCAACGTAACCCTCCTGATCCACCTATCAGGCCTCCGTTTCAAGAAAATTATGTAGATCATGATGGTGAAGATCAAGTTGAAGATGAAATCCATCAGTTGGACACTGACTCTCCCATCACCTTTATCACCGAATAAGAACACAAAAATGCTTATCTTGCAAAGGGAGAGATGCCCTCGGATGAGACAGAGGACTTCAGGAGAGGATATCAACTTGTTTTCTTGGATGTGCAGAAACAGATTAGCTTGAGAAACGGAGATGTCCCAATCACGAGAAACAAATACGCAGGAAAAAAGGCCTCTACCAGCAAGCCTAGAGGTGACACACCTTCCAAGGATGGCTCCAAACATGTGGAAGAGCCCAGAGCGAAGGAAAGAAAAGAAGACAATCCATGAAGCTTTGACCAGGGACAAACTTCTTTCATTCTAGAGGCCGAAATTGCAAAGATAAAAAATGTCTGTCCCTCTCACTAAATTATTGAAAAGATCTGAATATCATTCTAAAATAGCCTCAGTATTAAAACTCCCTAGAGAAATTTATGCCATATAAGACTCCCTAAATCTTCAGGATGATATGTTCACCATACTTTTTGCACCCCATGTAGCTGAGCCATCTGAGGAAGAAGCTCCCCCTTTCTATGTTGTCCTGAACATCCACAATGTTATCCGACATAATGCCATGCTCGATTCAGGAGCCTCCCACAACTTGATGCCAAGAAGAATCATGGATGAATTGGGGTTAGAAGTGACCCGAGCATACAAAGATATGTTTTCTTTTGATTCTAATAAAGTTAAGTTCCTAGGTTTGATCAAATATTTGGTCATTTATTTGGGTCAGATCCCTGCGAAAACCCTGGTCATGGATGCCACTGTGGCTAACATCCCTCCGAAGTTTGGAATGTTGCTATCAAGATCCTAGGCAGCTAAACTTAAAGGTTCCCTCCAAATGGACATGTCTTATGCCACCATACCTGTTTTTGGGATACAGAGGAGGATATTTAGGGAGAAAAGGCTGGCATACATGGTCATCAGTGCTGAGATACTACACAACCACCCCATATACTCGTTGGATACTGAGATGGCATCTGCGATTTTCTTCACAGAAGGAAATGAGGATAGGTGTAGGTCATAGAACACTACCTTTGTGCCCGCTCAGGAAGAGCTGGAAGGAGTATGGGAGGTGAGTTTTGATGGGGAAGCATGCAGGAAAGGGGATGGAGCCGGATTTTGGATAAAATCCCCTGGAGGGAGAACTTTAAACTACTCCTACAAACTTTCCTTTGATTGTACAAACAATGAGGTAGAGTATGAGGCTATGGTGTTAGCCATTTAGATCTTGAAGGTTTTTTAGGCCAAGAGGGTGATAATACATGGGGATTATGAGTTGGCCATTAAACAAATGATAGGAGAATATCAGGCTAGGAACCCCAGAATGAGGAGTTACAAGAGCCTAGTACTTGGTTGAATGATTTGAAGAGTGTATTTTAATCAAATCCCCATGTTACATAACTATGTAGTTGATCCTTTGGCTACTTCTACATTTTCTTTGAAGGTCCCCATGTACCCCAGTGGAAGATATGAGAATGAGGTCAGGAACAGACCTTCTGTCCCTGATAATGTGAAGGGATGGAAAGTTTTTGAAGATGACAAGAAGATCCAAAATTTCCTCACTCTCAATGAGGATTTTGATGGATTAACTATTGATGAAGAAAATGAGCTTTTGGTGGGTGTTACTCCCACTCAATCCCGCTTCCAAGACCAGATTGCTGATCCCAAGGAAATTCCCCAAGAGGAAGATGTTTCTACTGTTGAAGATGTTGATGGTGGAGAAACTGAGGAAGCTTGGGAGCCATAGTTACAAGAGACTGATGGACAACATGAATATGTGAACAATCTCTGTGGTAAGGAGATCCTGTAGTTGAAAGGTAACTCCATCCCCAGGGGTCTAGTTCCTTTAAAAAATATTTTTGATCCTAATGATGTGGCTAAAGAACCTCAATTGGTCCCAAGCTGTGGCTAAAGAACCTCAATTGGTCCCAAGCTGTGGAGATGTTGAGGGTGTAAATATTGGGACAGGATATCAACCCAAGGTCATCAAGATATCAAGAACCATTTCATATGAAGCCAAGAAGAAATACATCTCACTAATGACTGAATATTCAGATGTGTTTTCTTGGAGCTACAATGACCTAAAGGCGTATGATACGAGCATAATCCAACATACCATTCCAATCAAGAAAGATGAGATGCCTTTCAAGAAGAAGATGAGAAGTATGAACCCCAAGCTACTACCGCTGATAGAAAAATAAATAAAGAAGCTATTTGAGGCCAAGATAATTATGTCCCTCAGATTCTCACGCTGGGTGGCAAATCTGGTCCCTATCAGGAAAAAGAACGGGGAGATAAGAATTTGCATCGACTTCAGGAACCTGAACAAGGTTTCTCTGAAGGATCATTACCACCTTCCTAAAATGGATCATATTTTGTAAAGGGTAGTAGGTTCCCAGAGGATCTCCACAATATATGGCTTCTTAGGATATAATCATATCGTGGTGCATCCAGAAGACCAAGAGAAAAAAACTTTCACTACACCCTGGGGAACCTTCATGTACGCAAAGATGATGTTTGGACTCATGAACACAGGGGAAACCTTCTAGCGGGCTATGGAATTCACTTTCGCGAACGATAAGGATAATATCTTGGTCATCTACTTGGATGACATCAATGATTTCTCCCACTCTGATGAAGAACACGTAGCACACCTACTGAGGATGTTCAAAAAGTGCAGAAAATTTGGCATATCTATGAACCCAAAGAAGTATTTCTTTGCTATGAAAGAAGGGAAGCTGTTGGGAAATATAATCTCTCGGGAAGGAATTAGGATAGATCCGAAGAGGGTTGAAGTGATCAGTAAAATTGAGTTCCCTGGAAATAAGGTAGAGGTTCAGTCCTTTCTGGGAAAGGTAAATTTTCTGAGAAGATTTATTGTTGCCTTTGCCGAAATAATGAAGTACATAACTGATATGCTGGGGAAGGATAAAGAAATAAAGTGGACTCCCGAGTCCAAAAAATCCTTTGGAGACATAAAGAAGGCCATATCTGAAGTACCTATACTTGCTAGCCCTGATTTTTCTAAGGAATTCCTCATATTTTCATTTCCTCAGAGCACACTTGACAGGGGTATCACTGCAGAAGAATCATGAGGGACATGAGCAACCCATTTCTTTCTACAACAAGACCCTGAGAGATGATCCCCTGAAGTGTAATATCCTAGATAAGGAAGATTATGACCTGGTGCAGGCCTTAAAATATTTCTGGGTATACATCCTACATTCCCATATCATTGCTCATGTCCCCACCAACGTCGTGAAGGATATTCTGACCCAACCAGATCCATAGGGATGAAGGGGAAAGTGGATAACTGTTATGGTTGAGTATGACCTAGAAATCAAGCCCACAAAATTGATCAAAGGCTAGGGGATAGCCAAGATTATATCCCAATCCAACTGCAATGCTCTTAGCATGCATATGATTATTGAATTGTCAATAGAGGAGCAAAATATATAGGGACAACCAGGTCCCCTAGTAGGTGATCATTTTATTCCATCCCCGTGGTACACTGATATCATTTTTGTGTTACAACATCTACAAGCCCCACAGGGTATGTAGAGGACAAGGGAACTATTTCTCAAACAAAAAGCATCTAGGTTCTTCATCTTGAAAGGAAAATTATATTGGAAGGAGAAAGGAGGGGTGTTGCTGAACTGTGTGGATGAGTAGGAGAAAAAGAGGCTCATTGAGGAATTCCATGCAAGAGAATTGGGAGGCCATCACTAATGGAAGGCCATTATAAAAAAAATCATGACGGAAGGGTTCTATTGGCCCACTATCTTCTTTGATACTCATAAGAAAGTTTATGCATGCCACAAATGTCAGATCTTTGAGGGGAGAATGAAGCTATTTCCCTTTACCTTTGAAACCCATACAGGTTGAATCCCCTTTCCAATAATGGGGGGTAGATTTCATTGGAGAAATAAATCCACATTCCTTCGGGTAGCACAGGTGGATCCTTAATGCCACTGACTACTTCATGAAATAGATCAAGGCCATACCCACAAGGCAAGCTACCGAGACAGTGATCATGCAGTTTCTAGAGGAGCATACCCTATCAATATTTGGGGTTCCCAGGAAGATAATGACTGACAATGCTCCTGGATTCAAGTCTAAGAAGATGGTGGATTTCTGTTTCAAATATCATATACATTTGGGACATCCCACAGCCTACTATCCCCAGGGAAATGGGATAGCAAAATATTCAAATAAGAGCCTCATGAGAATAATCAAGAAGTTGTTGCAGGATACCAAGAAAGCTTGGAAAACCAAGCTAATCCATTCTTTTTGGGATGACAGAATTAGTGTGAAGAAGTCTATAGGAACATCACCTTTCCAGCTGGTTTACGGCTCTGAAGTGATTTTTCCCAGCTCCTTGAGCTTACCAATGATGAAATTGCTACAGGAAGAAGAAACAAAAACACATCCAAATCAGAGGAGGATGTGCCAGTTGATTGAACTACATCAACAAAGGGAGGAGTTATTTGATAGAACTCAGAAGTTTCATGAAAAAATGAAGGAATATTTTACAGAAGGACTAAGCCTGATGATTTCTAGTTGGGAGATGTAGTTTTGTTGTGGGATACACCACATGAGGACAAGGGGAATCACTGTAAGTTTGATCACATGTGGAAGGGGCCATATAAAATTGCAGCCTTCAGAGGAAAGAATGCCTATGTTTTGGATGAGATGGATGGCAGTCTAGTATCTGGAGCTCCTGTAAATGGGAGGCTCCTCAAAAATTTATTTCTTTAAAAGTAAGTTCAACTCCATTGACATTGTATATACAATTTTATTTTAACATTGCATGTGTGGATATCCCCCCCATTATATTTAAAGCCCGAGGTGAAGGCAGTAAGGTCTCTAGCATGGGTTGTCTTTTAGTTTTCTTTTTCGGGAAAATTTGAAGCAGGCATGTGGTCTACGTGGTTCTTTTCTACCTCACGGGAGGATAACATCCCTGAGTTGGAGCTGCTGTTATCACCTATGCTAAATTTTGAATATTTATACATAAGGAATCTACACTAATCCGCCTTCAAAGGTCTAGACTAGTGAAAAATAAGGGGTAGGGTCAAAAAAATTTCATGTCTTATGACCTAGAGGTATGCATAAAGGGGTTTGAAGTTGCTTGGGAGGCTTAATCCTAAGCCCGAAGGTCAAAATGGATAAAAATTCTTAGGCACGGCCTTGGAAATGAGCCTGATATGAAAAATACGGTCAAAGATAGGTATTGGCAAGAATGGACCGTGGAGATCCAACACGCAAAAGAGATCAAAGGGCCAAAAATCATTTTTGCCCAAGGAAAATTGAGAGTGGAAGAAGTAAAAATTTGGTTATGAAAAGTGGAATCTTGACTTCCGACTTCCGCGATATGGGATCCAATGGCTCATAGCATTTCTGCTTAAGATCAACAGTGGGGAAAGGAACAAAGCACAAAAAGCAGAAGCACAAAGTTTCTGGGTATAAAAGGTTGAATTTCCGACTTTTGCGATCCACCAAATCCAACGGTCGAGAAAGATTCTGCACATATCAACTATGTGGAAAGAAAGGGTGGAAATAGGAAAGTGGAAGGTACAGAGTTTGTTCGTAAATAGTTAGAACTCTTTCCTTCTACTTTTCGCAGTCCAAGATCCGATGGCTCGGAGCATTTCCAGACAGATCAATGGTGCTAAAAGAAAAGGGTGGAAGCAGAAAGGTGAAAACATGAATTTTTGGTTATGAAAATTCGAGATACCACCTTTTACTTTTCATCATCCCACAACTTGATCTCAGATAAATGGCTCGGAGAAGGTATGCCTAAGATTGATGACACAAAAAAGGGAAACATGTGCATGAGTTAAGCAGACCTCCCGATATGCGAGATTGGGTAAACCGCATAGTTTTTAATGGTGGTGATCAAAGGTTGAATAAAATTAAAAGTGAAAATTCATTTCTCTGATCTAACTTGCATGTAGAAAAGAACTTTCAAATTTGGCGAAATGGCTTAAAGGTCTATAGGTTTCGATGACCATGATTGATGGCGAGGTAACATCAACTGAAGAAATAGTTCCGCTAATATAGCAAGCATGGGGAAATGAAATTTGAAATCCATGGAATCGTTTAAAGGGGATGCAGGTTTCAACGACTCATATCAAGGTCGATCTAGATCCATGACCGAGAAAATTTCCACTAGATCAACATGTAAGGACGAATCAAATTTCGCAATCAGCAAAATTGGGTACAAGGTGCAGGTTTCGACAGCTCAGAACAAAGAGTGATCTAGATCCAAGGTCAAGGAAAATTATGCTAGTTCAAATTATCGTTGATTTAAATCTCCAGGACTCAGTGAAATTTTATAGAGCAAGAAGGTTCAGACACCTTTCTCCATATCCTTGTTTTGATTAAAAGATCAACGGTCCAAAATCATTTTTGTAGGTGGAGACGCATACATAGATTGAAGCCATTGCAAAACACCGGAGGATTTTTTAATCAATCATTTTCATCCAGCAGGCCTAAGTCCTTGCTACAAAATTTACTTAATTGATCCATCATGCGTGTCCCCGCATGCTTTCCTGTTTTGTTTTGTTATCATGGAGAATCCGCCAGGTCAGAGATTGTTAGGATTTTATGATCATTCGGGTTTTGATCTCCATTTTTGCAATTGATTTTGGATTTGTTTCGAGGTTGGTATCGAGATCCTGTTTACATTATAAATATACCCTTGGAAGAGGAAGAAAGGGTTGGAACTTTCATTAAGAATAATTCTGCTACTGGATTTTATATCTCTGTAAACTTTCTTGGAAGTGCTAATGAGAACTATTTGTCTACATCTACAAGATTCATCACGGTGTTATACATTCAGTTTGTGTTTCCTGTTTGCATCATTTTCATTTCTGTGATTTCCTGCTAATGCTCTCGAGTTGTATATCAGGAATTCTTTTCATTAAGCGCTCCTTGTATCAGATATCGCATTTGTGATGTGTTTGTGATAAATGTTACAAAATTCCTCCTCTGTTAGGTGCTATGTATCAGTTATTGGAATCATTGTTATTGCTGCTAAAGGTGGTGCAAGAGATTCATCCATAGATAGGTGCCTCTTGCACCACTGGGCTCTCTCCTTTTTCCCCTACGACCCTTTAAATATATTTGACTAGATGTGACACTTACTTTTCCTCATATTTTAAAGGAAAATCCGTACTCATTTTCACTGTAATATCCTTCATGGATTCAGTTTGTGACTCCATTACCCAATGGTTTTTATTTTCTGTCTTTCACCACTTTTAAATATGCAACTATATTGTTACCCTCATAAATCTATCCTTCTGAATGCTTTCTGAAATCCAAATGTATATGTGAAATTTCTTGTAACAAGAGAGATCCCTCTCTGACTGTATTGGATAGAATGCAGTCTAAAGGTTAGTTGAAATGGTTACACCTGTGACTTCCTACCCCAACCATAGGAAAATTACAGGGTGCTAATAATTGGTCTATCCTTAGCTCAAATTTTTTGCCCATTGAGTAATTCCTCCACATCCTGAGAGTATATATTATGGCTGCAAGTTCCAAGTCATGAGTAGCATAGTTCTTCTCATGACCCTTCAACTTTATGGACTCATAGCATACAACGTGGTTGTGTTGCATAATAAATCCTCAAAGTCCTTGACCACATGCATCATTACACACCAAAAAATCCTTTTCTGGGTCTACAATTTTCAGAATGGGTGCACTTCTGAGAATATTCTTCAGCTGGTGGAAGCTTTCTTCACACCTTGGTGTCCATTCAAACATTATCCCCTTCTTTTGCAAAGAAGTGATGGAATGTGCAACCTTGGAGAATCCTTCAATGAATCTCATGTAGTATCCTACAAGTCCCATAAAATATCTTACATCTATCACGTTTCTTGGAGTTGGCCGATTCATAATGGCTTCAATCTTCTCAGGGTCCACAAATATTCCTTCATCTGAAATAATGTGACCCAAATAATGAATTCTATATCTATAGAAGTCACACTTGCTCAACTTGGAATACAACTTATGATCCCTTAGCAATTGTAGTACCATTCTCAAATGTTCTTCATGCTCTTCTTCATTCTTAGAATAAATAATAATGTCATCAAGGAAAACAAGAACAAACTTGTCCAAAAACTTACTGAAGACAGTATTCATAAGACACATAATTGTAGCTGGTGCATTTGTGAGACCAAATGGTACCACTACAAACTCATAATGTCCATACCTTGTTCTGAAGGTTGTCTTATGAATATCTTCATCCTTGATTCTTAGTTGATGGTAACCAGACCTCAAGTCAATCTTGGAAAACACCTTTGCTCCTCTCATTTGATAAAAAAGGTAATCAATTTGAGGTAAAGGATATTTGTTCTTCACAGTGACTTTGTTCAATTGTCTGTAATCAATACACAATCTGATTGTACCATCTTTCTTCTTCACAAACAGAATTGGTGCTCCCCAAGGAGATACACTCGGCCTGATATACTTGTTTTCCAACAACTCTTGTAGTTGCATCTTCATCTCTAACAATTCCAGTGTGCTCATCCTGTAGGGTGCCTTGGACACTGGTGCTACTCCAGGCACAAGTTCAATGGTAAAATCAATGTCCCTCTTTTGAGGAAGTCTTGGAATCTCTTCAAGAAAAAAATCCTTGAATTCCCGCAATACATGAAAGTCCTCCAACCTAGGAGTTTCATTTTTTGTTGCCTCCAAACATGGGCTGCATACAATTTACAACCTTTCCTACATAACTTCTTCAGCTGCAATGCTGAAATCTTCCTAACAGAAATCACCTTTGGAATGCCTCTTACAACCCTTGTATTTCCTTCTTCATCCATGCACTCAAATTTTTTATTGTAATAGTCAAGCTTAATTGCATGTGCTTCTAACCAGTCCATTCCAATGAGGACATCATAGGAACCAAGTGGTAGAACATTCAGATCTGTATAAGTGACCAATCCATCCATAACCAATGGAAATTTCTCTGCCACTTCACTCACTTTTCTCTTGGTTCCAGTGGCTAGTTAAACCAACCATGACTTACTATGCTTTAATTTCTTAAAAGCACAAATCTCAACTACTCTAGGATTAATATAACTGTTAGTAGTACCAAGGTCAATGAAAATAGAGACAAATTGCTTAGCAATCTTACCTGCAACTTCAACCATAGTTGACTGGTGATCTTCCTGGCAGTCCTCTAACATTGCATAAATTCCAGGGACACCCCTTGCCACTTGACCCACCATTTCAACTTCTTGGACATTGTAAACTAGCCTTACATACCCCTCCTCATGAGGACAATTCCTGTGTGTATGGGGTCCTCCACATCTCCAACATTGGAGCAGTTCTCTGATCTCTTTTGGGTCTCTTGGATTTCTTCCCATCACTCTAGCTGGCTGAATTACAACTTGTGATGGTTTCCTCTTCTGATTTTTGAAGTGAGGAGGTTTCAAACCATTATTTCTCTGGTCAAACTTCTCATTCTTCTTATCCTTCCATGCCTTATGATGATTGATATTTCCTTTGTTCTGGTCATATCAATACTTATCTTTCCTGATAGCCTCTTCTAGAATTCTAGGATCATCAAACTCAATTCAGTCTTTGTAAGACTAAGGTAGCCTACTCAGAAAATGCTGGATTTTCACTTTATCATCCTTAATGTATCTGACATACCTCAACAACTCTAATAACTTGTTTGCATACTCTTCCATGGTCTAGTATCCCAATCTCAACTCATGGAATTCCTTGATCTTGTCATCATAGTACCTGTCAGAGAGGAACTTCTGCTTAAAATACTTCTTGAACTATTTCCACCTGATATTCCTTTCATTAAGCTTCTTTACTTGCTTGAGGTGCTCCCACCGTATAGATTCTCTTCCATTCAGGTTAAATGTACTGAAAGATCCTCTTGGCTGCCTCCCAAGAAGCCAAGCTTCAGCTTCTGGACCAGCCTTTATCTCACCATTAAAGGTAGGAGGCCTTGCCTTCTTGAATTCATCATGTGACATGTTCTGGTAGTGCCTCTTTCTCTTATTCCTATGGGAATAAGAGCTTGAACCCCCAATGGATCCTTCAGAGACATATGACCCACTGGAAGATATTTTTCTTTTGTTGACCCTGCTCCTTCCTCCTTCTGGATTTGTTGTCCTATTCCTAGAGTTTATCTTTCTATGAATGTCTTTCAAACTCTGCAGCATGGCTGCATTTAGATGATTATGCTCTTCCCGAGCTTTAATCATTCTTTCATTATCTTCTCTGAAAATTTTCATTTCCACCCTCAGGCTTCTCATGGTGGCTGCAAAATCCGGAGGAGTCTCTTGAAATATTCTTCCATTAGAGTATGTTTCATCATTTCTAACTCTAAAGTTTTACCCCATAGCATCTTCCTCGTACACATAGGGATCCTGTGCATTATCCATGCCGTAGGTTCTTGTTAATTCTGTCACAACAATCTTGAGACAAAGCACAATCTGAATCTGTAGAGATGGACTTTTGATCTACGGAATCCCCTGGCCAAGCTAAATCTGTATAACCAACCAACTCAAGCTCAGAATTTGTAGCATAGCGAATGCCATAGAATCTTGTACCTTGAATGTACTGAAGGATCCTCTTGGTTGCCTTCCAATGGAGTTCATGAGGCTGCTGCATATATCTTGATACGACATTCATGTCATAACAAATATCAGGCTGTGAATGTGTCAATTAAAGCAAGCTACTGATCAGCGAACGGTAAATAGTGCAATCCATGGGTGGAGTGGATTTTCCCTCTTCAAGGATGATCCCTAAGAGGAAAGGAAATGGGGCAGCCTTGCATTAAGCCATGTTAAAATTAATTAACAAGTATGCAATATATTTTGACTGAGTTACCATTATCCCATAAAATTCTTGGGAGATTTCAAGACCCATAAATTGCTTCAAGAGCCCCAAATCGCTCATATCAAATGCATCATGGAGGGAAGTTTTGATGAAAGCAATCGAAGAAAGTGTGCTTCCTTTTATCAAGATATCATCAACATATAATACTATGATAAGAATATTACCATCATACTTCTGCAAATATACATTAGGATCAAATTTGCATCTCTGGAATTTTTTTGAAAGCAGAAAGGCATCTATCTTGGCATACCATGATCTTGGGGCTTGTTTCAACCCATATAATGACTTTTGAAACTTACATACCAAAGAAGGATTTGATGTATACCCCCATTGGGATGCTTCAAGTATATTTCCTCATTCATATCTCCATGAATAAAATCACTCTTGACATCCATGTGATGCACCTCCCAGTGCTTGGATGCGGCAATGGCTAAAACTAGCCTGATGGAGTCCATCTTTGCCACTGGTGCAAAGGTCTCATGATAGTCCACTCCTTGGAACTGGGAGAACCCTTTTGCAACCAGCCTTGATTTTTACTTGTAGGTTGTGTCATCATCACCAACCTTTGTCTGAAGCACCCACTTGCATTGAACTAATTTCCTCCCAGGTGGAAGAGAAACTAGCTCCCAAGTAGCATTTTTCCTAAGAGAATTAAATTCTTCATCCATAGAGGCTTGCCATCTAGGATATTTACGAGCATGGTAGTAGGACTTAGGATCTGAACCAATCATTAAATAACAGGTCTCATATAGCAATGAATCATGACAATAGAGAGAAATACTGGCTCTTTGAAAATCAGACCAGGTTCTTCTTGGATCAGCAGGATTTCCAATGTTTTGCCAGGTGGAAGATTGTGTCTTTTTGGCCCAAGTTGGGAGATGATTTGGAATATTAGAATATGATTATGAACCTGATATGTTTTCCTCACTGATATCAGATATAATATCAGCAAAATCAGAACCTTCACTCCCACTTTCATCGCCCAATTGATCAGCAGAACAAGAGGGAATTTCAGCAGAATTTTCTTCAACTAGTTCTACCTCTTGGAGAGGCTCTTCAAATCTGACACTTCTTTCAATGAAAAATTGTTTTGTTATGATATTAAGTAGCTTGAATCCCTTAGATTCTTTTGTATATCCAATGAACAAACATTCAATTCTTTGCGGTTGCAAATATTTTCTCTTGTCAAACGGAATTCTAGCCCATGCAGTGGACCTGAAAACCTTGAAATTTGACACATTCGTCTTGTGTCCAAAATAGGATCTGAAAAGAGTATTTCCTTTCATGAAGGAGTGAGCTACTCTGTTTTGAATGTATGCAGCAACATTCATGGCATCATCCCACAAATTTTCAGCCAAACTTTTGGATTCCAACATGCATGTGGTCATCTCCTTGAGGGCCTGATTCTTTCTCTCCGCTACACCATTCTACTGGGGAGTGTAGGGAATGGAATGTTGGATATTGATCCCACTGTTTGAAAATATCTGCAGAAATTCATAACTTATATATTCCCCTCCATTATCATATCGGAGATATTTAATCTTTCTCCCAGAGGCATTCTCAACCAGTGCTTTCAACTCAATGAATTTTCCAAAACTCCAGATTTTTTCTTGATGAAGAAAACCCAAGTGTATCTAGAAAAATCATCTATGAAGGTGAGTACATACTAGGATACATTCATGGATGTGGTTGGCATAGGTTCTCTGATATCAGAATGAATCATCCCCAAAATACTCTTTGCACGGATTTCCTTCCCCTAATCAAACTTGTGCTCAAGGTGTTTGCCGACAATACAACCCTTGCAAATTCTTTTGGAAGTTTTGATGGATGCGAGGCATTCAACCATGGAATTTTTCTGAAGTTGTTGTAAGTAATTGAAGTTCAAATGACCAAACCTCTCATGCTAGATCCTACTGACCTCATTTCTATGAGTCAGAAGAGTGGTGGTCTTTGCATCTTCCACAAAATGGGAAAACTCATAGGCCTTCGCATGGTGTTGTGCTAAGCCTGTTGCAACAAGTTTCTCGAATGCAATATCAGTGATTTCTACATGATTGGGACTGAAAGTGACTCGCTTGGGCACTCCAGTATGAGTCATTTGCAATACACTCAAGAGGTTGGAGGCCAAGGAGGGTACATACAGAACATCAAAAAAACTTCCATGCTCAATATTTACAGTACCTTTTCCTTTCGAAATGATGGTAGAATCATCTCCCATGTGGATGGGATTGCTTTTGTCGGTGTCCAGGGATGAGAAGGAATCTCTTATTTTCATCATGTGATTCGAATATCCAGAGCATATGAGGAGAGCATTGAGCTTTGAGGTGCTTTCCATGAGATCATGTCCTCTTTCTTGCTGGGTATCCCAATCTTGATTATCTCTCTTCCAAACACTCTTTAGAAGATTGATATTGTTTCTCTCGAGGAAGAGAGTCATCTCATCAAGCTTCTTCTTCATGCATGAATGTTCAGTGTGGAATCCATTCCCACAATAGGAACACTTGAATTTCTCCTTGCCTTGGTTTCCTCTGTTCTTGTGTTTCTTTAAGCCGGGAGGCTCTTCTTGCTGTTGGTTCTTTTCTTTAGGCTTTGGAGCATCAAATTTAGCCTTTGCATTCTTCTGCTTCCCTTCTCCCTTTGAATCTTTTGACCCCAAAGCAAACAAATCTTGATCTTTTGAGGATCAAAGGATCCCCATCCATACAAGCTTATCATGCTCGTTTGTAAGGGTCTTGATGAAGGCATCCAGTGAAGGCATTTTCCAATTTGGGATTGTTATCTCCCCAGCATGGAATGTTGAAACAAAGAACGAATAATTTCGACCAAGTTGTGAGAGGATAGCTAGGATGAGCTGATCATCATCCTTATCAATCTTGCACTGCTTTAACTGGAGCACCAAATGTTTGAATTTTGTGAAAAATTCATTCATAGATTCGAAGCTACCTGGATTCAGGGAAATCAACTCGTTCTCAAGTTGATAGATCCATAGACCATCTTGTTTATCAAACAAGGTAGCGAGATGATCCAAAATCTCTTTCGAAGTCTTCAATCTCGATATGTGGAAAATAAGATCTTTGGAGATAGACAAGCACAAGAAACCATAAGCCTCATCCAACTTATTCCAGTATTTTATCTTCTCAGTAGCAACATTAGACTCTATTTCTGTGTTCATTGTGACCTAGTAGAGCCATTTTGAATGGAGCTCAATCTCCATAACCTCCTTCCAATGGTGGTAATTGAAGGAGGTAAGAGGATCTAGAGAAGAAGCCATGGAGCTGATGTAGCGAATGCAGTGAAGAACCTATTAAAAAATCCAGCAATCAACACAAAAAAGTCATCGTAAGGTCGGACAACCTACACATTTCAGGTTTTCATCACACCCAGCATAATTGTTCAAGAAAGCTTGATCAACAATTCCTTTACTTGGGGTATTAAGTGGTAAACCCTTGTCTTTTGGTACAGTGCTAGAAATTTTGATCTTTTTGCTCAATTTTGCATGCTAGATCCATAAAAAATCATGTTTTTTCTGAATAAAGAGTTTCATCCCATCGTGGCTTTGATACCATATTAATTCTGTCACAACAATCTTGAGACAAAGCACAAATTTACAAGAGATTTAAGACAAATTAGACATGAAATGACATAACTATACTACAATAGGAGGTTGAAGCTCTGTATAATCAATAATTGAATGAATAATACAATACAATGTCATGCAAACTTGCATGCAATGGAGACAATTCAAATTCACTAGAGGTCTGAATGGATGGGTGTAGCTTAATTAAATGTTAGCCACACTGAACACACCAGTTAACCACAAATATAGCCCTTATTAACTCAACTGAGTCCTAACTAGATCAAAGTGCAATGAATAACTGAGTCTAATTGAAAGTAACTTAGTATGCATGTCAAACAATAGGTGGGGGTGCATCATCGACTCCAGTTAACTCCGATGAAGTGAACTGAACTGATACAGGTCATCAGAAGTTGTTGGAGGCGCATTAAATCACTCCAATTCACCCAAATTATCCCAAAATAGACAAAGACATGATGGAGGTGCCTTTACAACTCGACTTAACTGATTTTTAGGTGAAACAACAATGAGTTAGCACATTGGTTCACTTTATGACACCTAGATCACCCATAAAGGCTCCCTGATTGAAGGAGGAAGCCTAGTTACCCTCCCCAATTGAACGAGAAGGCTTAGTTGGCCTCCATGATTGAAGGAGGGCATGAGTGTGTTGTTGATGATGTCATGAGTGTGCATGTTGATGTTAATTGAGTCAATAAAAATTAGGATAGTGGTTAATTAGGCCAAAAGTGATGAAATAGGTGTGCGGGTTGGATAATGTCTCCAAAAATTCTCATGGCTGAGCCAAAACCAACTTTTTCCAAACTGCACTATGACTTTGCAAAATGTGTTCATCAAACACACAGTTAGACAATCTCAGAATTCAAAAAAAATTACCAATTGTTCATTGCAAAATTGGAAACTAATTGCCACAATGAAGATTAAGATCAACGAACAAGGTTGATCCCCTAACAGATCAACGGTTGACAACAATTTCATTTGGTGAACTAGCATGGGCAAAGAAAATTTTGTTGTGCATGATAAGAAACGTGCGTAAATGACGTGTCCTTTCTCCATTATATGTCACACACGAATATCGAAGGTGAGAAAATCACTTCATGGAGCACGAAATACTTATACAATCGAGTTCATTGTCGATTTGAAGTTCGTCCTTTAATGACTTAACTTTGTCTTTCTGCAGCCATTTATCGTGGCCCATCTAGGCCCAATGTTGCAACCAAAGATTTGATAGTTAGTATCAGAGGGTACTTTTTCCTCTTGTAACTGTTCAACTTGGCCCCTTTAGGCCCAGTGCTTCAACCAAAAACTCTGATACCACAATGTAACGTCTCCATACCCTATAATGTAGGTAAATTAAGAAATTTTCTTTAAGAACCCTTGTTCTCCTTTCTAACACAGGGCATGGACGTTAACACACTCTTCAACATTCATATTCAGGCTTAGAAACTATTGTAATAGTCATTCCACCCTTAACAGATCCATTCTACGTCCAGAATGATCATTTCCACACTAATTTTTCCCTTTCCACACTCCTTGTTGGTAATAACTCCCGATTCTAATTGATTATTCAAATGCAAATGCCTATATTTATACATTTCATGAGGCGGTTGATTACCAGCCTTTTCGCCTTCCTATCTATTCATATTCCTATTATTTATTTACAATAATCCTGACAGATTATTCTAACAATCCCCCTCTTAATCCGAAGGGGTGTTCGTAAGTCCGAGCATGTTTCTGAATCTTTCAAACTTTTCTCGTCCAAGTGCTTTGGTGAAGATGTCTGCAACTTGATCATTTGTGGAACAATGTCGAAGATGGACTGTCTTGGACTCTA